>VYZW01012781.1:3177-30475 GCA_013401315.1 Balaeniceps rex
AACACCCAGAAGACTTGAAAAAGCAGTGCAATAGCCCAGAATAAAATGGAAACATGGAAGCTAGAATTAAGTACAAGTAGGAGAAGAAACTGCTTTTAAAGGAGTTCTTGTAGGCCACGTTCCTGTTAGGATAGCTTTACTGGGGGATTATAGTGATGAAGTACACACAGATTAGAAGGGCTATGCTGGCAACACTGTTCTTTTTAGCAGTTTAATACTATCCTTGCTTTCACTCTGAGGAAAAGATACTTCTCTAGTTAAAGCACAGTTTTCTCAGACTTATCGTATCTGCACATCCAGGTTGGTTGGGGATTATATTTCTTCATGTGTATGACCCTACAAGCAAAGTCCAGAAGTAGAACGAGGGAGAACGCAGAAGTAGTAAAGAGCTTGCATTGTAGGTCTGCAGGCAGTGTATCATAAAGGGGAGGGAAAGCAGCTAGAAGAGGAAAAGAAACACATAGCAGAGAGACTGACAGGACTTTCAGAATGTAAGGCACTTCAAGAAAGGATGGAAAAAAAAATCTGCCATAAAAGAAGCGTGAGGCCTGGAAAGCAGAAACTGAACTTCTGCATCAGAGTGAACCGGAATTTAATTCCAGAGACTTAAATCCAGCATCAACAGTTGTGCACAGAAACCTACTGCCTGAGTATCATCTGTATCAAATATATACCATGTGCTTAGTTTCCTCTGAACATGAGTGGAAAAAAAAAGCCAGGTCACCTGGAGCCTCTCAGCACTGTACCAGATGGCACCTGTACTTAGACATTCATATGTAATGGAAGTGACTTAAGGCTACTAACACAGGTCATGAAATAAAAGCCCTTTTATCAGGCCCTTGAGGCTCTGATAAACTGTATCTAGGAAATTTCAAGTTTTCTATGCATGATGCTATAAAACATAGGGGAAAGCATAATGAGGCATTTGAAACAAAAATCACAGACAGTGAGGACAACGATATCAGGACAGAGAAATCAACAGCTATTTTATGGAGAAGCTTCAAGGGACTAAACTCTGACCCCACCTTTTCCCCCCATAGCAAAAATCTCACTAAGTCTCTCTCAGTGTTATATATTAGCACCATCAGTCTCTGCAATCCACAGGAATAAGATGCTTGGACTTAAAGGATGTAGGAAGACAGCGTCATTTAGAATTTTTAATTTGAATGATCCCTTTGCTACAATGACAGGCAATGATCTTAACTGTGGCCATAAAAATCACAGGTCACCGAACTGAAAAGTCTTATTTTCCTTTAACCTCAAGACAGCCTTTCTGGAATTCTTCGAAATATTGCTGCAAAATAATTTGAGAAAGGATCACTCGGATTTCTTTAAAAAGGAAAAAAGAACATTTGTGTAATTATACTGTGGAACTGATTACCACAAGGTGGTATGGAGGCTAAAAGTAAATATGAGTTCAAAAAGCAAATAAACAATTTCATGGAGGAAAATCCCATTAAACCTATTTATTGAACTCGTTATTTGATTGAGTGGCCACAGGCTTCTGGAAGCAGAGAGGGTGACTGAGGGGTACCTGTTCCCTAGGTGCGTGCTCCTGGTTATTGCCAGAGACAGAAGAGTGGACCAGAAGTACTTTCGACCCAACTAGTGAAGTATGGCTATTTTTATATACCAGGCATGATCCAAAGAGTGTTTAATTGGCTTATCTTTATCCAGCTGGTGGTCAGACTGACTGAATGAAGAGCAATCATTTCAGAAAAAATGATGCTATTTTGAAGGTCCTGTCTTGGATGTCTGGGTACAATGTAGGCAAACAGTTTATTTGTAATTTGCACGTTTATCATAAAAGCACTGATGTAAATTATTTTTTCTGTACAGTTTCTATTTGCATCTTCCCATCATTCCATCATTTTTTTCGCACAGGCTTAGTGCTTCTTTATTAGGACCCTTTCTGGTTTAATTTGCCTGTAAGCTTCTCANTTGAAAAAAGAGATAGGCTAAATAAAAGTTATTCCTCCTTCAGAAAAATACTAAATATCATAAAATTCACCAAAAGGTATCAATGAAACAATTTAACAATTGGTATTTGTAAAGTGATTATACAAACTTAAGTTGAAGAACATACATAACATGCTTAGCACTGCTAGCCTTGAAAAGAAATCTGACATTTAATAAGTCAGCCATAATTTGATTTGACAGCAGTAATTGCATCTAATCTGTCAGTCCTTGTTGGGGTAGAGTCTGGGATTATCTAAGCAGCGAGATTAATGCTACGTGAACGGGCACAGGAATTCACAGCACACAAAGCATCACGTTCCCTCTGAGCACCTGGGTGCAGAGGGACTTGGTGGGAAATGGGAGCAGATTCAGCTCCAGTGCACCAAGGCACGTCTCCCAGGCTACAGATAAACCATAGATGGACATCTATGCTATCTATATGCATCTGTGCTTATAGATGGACATGCAATTAACTCTGGAAGCCCAGGACAGGCCACATTTTTCTTCTTTTGTTCAATAACTAGAAATACTTGAAATTAAACATAATTTACCCTGTGAAGAAATGTAATTTACCCTGTGAAGGCACTTTAGTAATTCTGCCATCTTTCCCCTCAGGCTAGTAAGTTTTCCTTGAACAGCTGTGTTTGCAACTCACAGCTTTGCTGCAGTTTGCTAGCACACTCTGCTTTGTAGANTTCCTCTTTCATTGTTTTTATTATTAATTAGTTTGCAGTGGTTCTCATAAACTTTACTAGGTGCCTCTTAAAATTTGTTTTGTAAGTTGTTTCGAAATTGTTGGTAAGGTTACTTAAGTAATATTCTAATGCTACTAAAGCCCTTTTTTTTAAATGGAATGAGATAGTCTTTCAAATATAAAGAGATGTTTTGTTTTATATCCTGGATAAAGGGAACCCTGCACTCCCTTTAAAATATATTTCTACTGAGAATTCCTATAAATATTCATCTGCATGTAGAGAATTACTAGCTAATAACCCACCCTTGTTAATAACCCCTAACAGAGGACACGCAAACAATGGCCTGTAAGGTACATCTATAGTTCGTGTTTGGTCAACAGCAACTGGTGCAGAATGGACTTAGGTGACTACAGTAACTTTATAGCATACCCGAAAAATTTAATCTGAACCTTTGCCAGCCTGTTGACAGCCACAATAACAGTTTTTTACCTTGTTGAGGTTAGACTGAAAAAACTCGTTTTCTCCCTCCTGTTTTTCTGTCAGAAGGATCCCAAATAATTGAGAGCAAGATCTGTTAATAGGCTAGGACAAAGAAAACAGAAAGGAAACTGGTATCTTTTTATCTTACTATTGGCATTTGGTATTACATCCTGAGAGGCAATACACAAAAATAAAACCAGCATGGAATTTAATTTAAAAGAAGAATGTGGGAAAATCTTTCGACCTTTTATACTTTATGTTCCACAAGAGGAATTTCATCACCACTGTGTTATGCAGCATTGACTGCGCTGCAAAGTTGTGTCACACCACCACAGCAATCTCAAAGATAGTTCCTGACTGCTGCAATTCTTGACAAATTTTAAGATATGAAAAGATATCAGTAGGCACAATATTTATTCAAGTGTTTTTTCACTGAGTATTGACAGAGAGTATTCCTCTGTGTTTCAGTCTGAAAAACTGATGAAAATCCATGTTAGAGAATTTACTCTTCACTAAGAAGTTGCACTCTACGAGTAGGAAGGCACAACTTTGATGCTTTTAGAAGAGGAATGTACATGCTTAATCAGCACATGCAATTAAAATAAAGGCCCAGGAAATCTGGTAGAGTTCAGAAAGTAAAGATCACTGTTTCCAGGCAATTTTGTTGATGTATTATGGATTTCTTTTTTGCATTTTTAAAGTATTTTCATCATCATGTGATAGGTCAGCATATCAGCATTCACTGTTATGAGTAAACCACTTGAACTCTAAGCTCTGAAAAATTGAATTCAGACTTGCAATCAAAATTTGAAAAGAAACAAAGGGGAAAAAAGTGATTTGGGTTCCAAAACTGTTTGAAGGTTTAATTTCATGAAAAGAAAAGTGCTCTCTAGCTTAAGAAGTGGAGGTTACATATTCTGTTTGTGAAACCAAGTGGGTTCCTCTCAGCCATTATACTTAGGTGGAAACAGAGACCTCAGCTGATCTTCCAGTTTCACGAGCTGGCATTTTAAGGAAGTCCCCAATCTGTTCCAAACTTCCATTTTCTTAGAGAATGGCAATATCCACTGAACTGGTAGAAAGTCCCAGGAAAATATGGGATGACAGGAAAAAATTCTCATTCCTTAAAAATCACATGTTCAGCATGCAACAGCGAGCATGAAGATTTTACCAAATTCTTTTCCATAACAGATCCAAAATGGGAAAAATATTCTAACTACTCCAAATTCATTTACTTACTAAACCAGGCCTCATCCTTGAAAAGTACATCACAGTGAAATATGTGAACTATTCTTGACAGCAAGTGTTGTTTGCATGAGCCTGGAAAACTGACCTTTAATAGAGTAATATTGCTTCTCTCACAGTTCTTAAAAATCATCACATTGATGTGATTTGTTTAAGACACAAGATAGACCTCCTAAAGCAATTCCTCTAAATCTGAAGACTTACTCAAGATAACCACCCTGTTTTTGCACTAAGTTTGAGATAAAATTTTCCATCCTGTTATCAGATAAATGGATGTATTCACAACCCCCCAAAATGTCACAAAACCATTTATGTTTTAATTAATCTATATTAATTAATTATTATTTTAATTAATCTATATTAGTCTTTTGATAGTCTTGACTGCCAAAATATTTTGCGACAATAACTGAAAGCTAAAGTTGAGCTCAGGTTTTCTGAATTAGGCTTAACCTTTTTGTCTACTTTACATAACTTAAGAAGGCTCTCTGGAGTATTAAACTCCTAGTTTATAGGAGTTTATATATATATATAAAAAAATAGTTCTGTTAATATATATATTTATTATATATATTTAATATATATATATAAAAATAGTTCTGTTAATAAATTCAAGAATATAAACTAAAGAATGCTCTTTTCCTTGGAAAGTAGCATGCACAAAGAATAATTACACCTATCTAGTGGCACATCATCTTGGAACAGAAATGAATTTTAGATAATATTTTTTACCTGGATGCAGCATGATTCTGACTTCTTTAATTGTTCAGGAGGAATCTCTGGTTGTTCTTATTTAGAAGGAAAAATAATTAGCATTTACATTCAGGAGGTGAGTATTACGTGCACGATAAAAGGAGTCAAGGGAAACTTGTAAAGGAACAACAGCTGAACAAAAGCAAATAGAGAAAGGAGAGAACACCAATTAAGTTCAGGAGGGTATGGAAGCCCTAGATGAGCAAACTAACTCTTTACCATCAGCTGGTGAAGAACAGCATTTTCACAGCTGAGTTATCCTCCTATACCTTAAAGGTGACGTTGGAGTATTTAAAAATACTAAGTCTGCAGTACTAGAGAAAAAGGCCAGAACAACTGATAAACCTGCCCTTTGATACTAATATAAGTTTCAAGTCCTTTGATCTGAAGTGAAGCTCACCAGAAGAGCCACAACAGGCTGTTTAATTCTGTAGATCAATTCCTGTAGAAGTTTGAAAATCTGAAGTTGGTGCTGCAACAAATCTCAGAGAATGTGAACATGCACTTTAGACAGCCAACTGCTGGCATCTTCCAGTAACACAAGCCCCCAGTAAACATGCATAGGTATACGAGACAGTATAGGACAAAATATAAAAAGATCCCTGAAAAAGAATCTGTATGTTTCTTGGGTCCTTGATGGGGAAGCAATTCAAACTTCGCATGAAAATATCTGATCTTTGCCTTTCACCGTAAAGGTGTCTGGAAGCTGTTCCCTTTCTAAATTGAATTAGCGATATGCAGAAGCCAGAGGAAACCAGCTTATTAACAGGGGTAGAGTGAGCTGCAGCTTCTCTGAACAGTACTGTAGTCCTGTCTTCTGAGTTCATCGTACCTCTGCAAAGTTTTAGAAACAAGCGGGTAACAATTTGTCCACAGAGACAAAACATAGCATCTGAGCACATGTAACGTGGGCTGGTAAAAATAGTCAAGCTGAGTAGCTGTACTTTACCAAGACTGACTCCTAAAGTGTACCAATTTCTGTTGTAAATGATTGTGGTAGGTTGACTGTGGCCAGCTGCCAGATGTCCACCCAGCCACACTCTCATTCTGCCTCCTCAGCAGGATGGGGGAGAAAATAAGATGAAAAAGCTCACGAGTCGAGGTAAAGACAGGGAGATCGTTTACCAATTACTATCATGAGGAAAACAGACTTGACTTGGAGAAATTTAATTTAATTTATTCCCAATTAAAATAGAGTACCATGCTGAGAAAGAAAGAGAAATAAAAACACCACCTTCCCCACAGCCCCGCTTTTTTCCACTCTCAACTTTACTCTCTCATTCCCAACTCCTCTACCTCCTTCCCCTGAGCAGCGCAGGGGATGGAGAATGGAGGCTGTGGTCAGTCCATAACAGCTCCTCTCTGCGTTTCCTTCCTTGGCACTCTTTTCCCCTTCTCCAGGGTGGCTCCTTCCCACAGGCTGCAGTCCTTCAGGATAAACTTGCTCCAGCGTGGGCTCTCCATGGGCTGCAGCTCCTTCAGGGCATGTCCACCTCCTCCAGCATGGTCCTCTCCACAGGCTGCAGCGTGGATACCTGCTGCAGCGTGGTCTCCCCCAGGGGCTGCAGGGGTGCCTGGAGAACCTCCTTCTCTGACTTTGGTGTCTGCAGGGCTGTTTCTCATGCTCATCCCCTCACTCCGCCCTGACTGTGCAGCATTTTGTCCTTTCTTACCCAGGTTTTCCCCGAGGCGCCCGCCCGTGGCTGAGGGGCTCAGCCGTGCCCTGTGGTGGGGCCACTGGAGCTGGCTGGAACCGGCTGTGTCAGGCCTCCTCACAGAGGCTGCCCCTGCAGCCCCCAGGTGCCAGCACTTTGACACCTGCACCCTGTACATTGCTTCAACCAAAATTTCAGCGCAGCTAAGGATGGGGACGAAAGCAGACACTGGCTGCACTGAAAAACAGGAGAGGCCAATCACTTCCCTTACAAAACTCACTGGAAAAATCGCGTTGATGCTCCTTATACCCGACCTAGAGCTTCTTAGTTTTAACGATTGGTGTAACAGGAGTATGGAATATGTCCCTAATTCTGTTGTTTGCTTAGTACAGCACTCCTTTTTGTTTCAGGAGATAAATGGTCTGAAAATATCTAAACCTCTTTTTGCTTCTGTCTTCAGAGCCTGACATAACACTTTTATTTTTTACTACAGAGCAGACAGTCTCAGAAGCCAAATCTGCAAGTGAATTGGTTTGGTATTTTACTCCCTACGTGAAAAACGTAGTGCATGAGGAGTCAAATTAAAAATGCAGTAAAAAGTGAAAGAGAGTTGCAAAGAGAGTTTAGACAGCACTGCTGCCACAATGCATCTAGTTTAAATTCTAAGGGCAATGTTTCAAAGTTATACTCTCAAACCCCTGTTCCTCCTCCACATCTGGTAGAAACACAGCATCTAGGAAAAACTTACGTATTCAATTTATGCAATTTCCTGACCACTGAGTTCAGCACTAAACCAAAGATTTCCTTCCTCATCCAAGGACAAACTACTTGCAGCTTCACTCTTAATTCTATTCACTGTCCAGAAGAAGGAACAGTCTTTCCCTCCCTGAAAAACAGTTCTGAACACCCTCAGGTAGCATGGCTATTACTGGCTCAGAGAGAGACATAAGAGGTAGTAAGAGATGAAAATCCTCATTTCACCCTGCTAAATCCACCATTACACAATGGTGATGTGACAGGAAAAGATCCAAATACCTGCCACTTTCATCCTGCTGACATGCTGAAACCAGGATTAGAATTATATAAGGCTGTAAAATGGGAATTCAGCTTGCAAAGGGAGAAATCTTTTGGTTCCTTTCCTTATTAAAATCACTGCTCAGGCAGTGGAATAGTATTGTTCCAACATGAACAAGCAACACGGAGGAGCCGAGTCCTCAAAACTGTAACTCACCCAAGCAGTCTTACAAGAACACACTCCAGGTGATCTATGTGCACCTGAGAATTTCTGCTTAAAGTAAAGCTGTAGGGCACACATCCTAGACTGGTTAAAAACTTGATCAGGTGTTTATTATGTTCTGGGTATTTTGTACACTGCTCAAACTTTGTTTATATTTCTGCATAAGGCTCTGAAGCACAGACTGAAATTGGATTCAAATCTGCCTAAGCGCAAGATGAGCACAGCAGGATTGCTCAGGTATTTGCCATAGAAAAGCTTACCTTAAATGAGAGTTTGGCATTTCCAGTGTCCTCCTCCACATGCACAGGGAAGATCCCATGAATGCTGTCACTGCATCAGCTTCCCATCTAATGGTGCAGACTTCTTCAGTCCACTAAATAAGCAGAGAACGGAATAAACTTAAAAGTCAGAGGTAGCCTTCCTATCACCTTCTTAACAGTTAACATCTTAAAGCTGCCACAGTAAGTGTGAAACTAAAACTTGAAATCAGGGAGACCACACCATCCTTATTTTTAAGTCAAGGTTGTGGAAGCAGGTGAAACCTCCACTGGGCCGAGGGCACCAGCCCCAGGGCTCTGGACTGGGGAACTCCAGTTGTTTTCCAACCCTGCAGCACGGTCCTAAAGTCCACTTGGTCCTGAAAGTGGGGAATAAGGGGTGGCTGCTCCAGCCTTTTCAGCCAGGGAGCAGAAAAAGTGCTTTTAGAGTTGTAAGAGCAAAGTGAAAGCAAAGGGCTGACAGAAGGGCTTGCAAATGGGGTCAGGCAGGTCTGACCCCTTCCAAATTATGGCAGTACTAATGTCTCGCAGGAGGAGGATTTGCATGTCCTCAAAGAGGGCTGGAGGAGGTTGGAAGCAGTAGAGTGAAAGCAGCTCAGGTATTCAACATCTGCTTTTGGTTTTGGGAACAAGAGTATAGCTTGCTTGGAAAAGCATGGCCTCCTTGACAGCCTGGCTGTGTAGGGTAGAGAGCAATACACACGATATAAGCCAGGAAAATATTGATTAAATCAACTGTTTGGCCAGCTAGAGTTCAATAATATCAGAAAGGGATGAACAGAAGGCATCCTTTAACCAACATCTTTCATCCAACAGGAGACAGATACTTTTGTACTAGGAAGACGAATTAGAGTTGTAAATTTTACTAAGAGCAAATACGAAGTGGTTGGTGGAGTGAAACCTTAGAACTTAATTAGCTTAAACACTCGAAATCAAACAAGAACAGGTGAATAGGTGGGAAGGAAGATGGGAAACAGACTAAATCTTTCAAGAAACAGCTAGTGTTACATATTTTGGAATTTCTTTAAAATGTTGGATATTTTACACTAAAATACCTAGTGTTTTAGTACTGACAAGCCAATATTCTGACTGTTGCCCTCTCCAAAAAATTAAATTACTTTGAGAAATCTGCTAAAAATAAAGCTTTATTCAGTGGGCTTCCTTTCACTGAGTTTTAAGAGAAGCACATGAGAAAATTCAAAGTGACAGTTCCCAGTTTTGACACATATTGTAAAGTGCAGAAATTGATACTGCACGCAGCAGCAGTCCAAGATATCACATAAAGATAAGTGATTAAGGTACTGCAGAAAAAATATTTGTCCAGATACTACCTTGTTGTGATATAGCATTATTTTAATACCTGCATTAGTGTTACTGAAGTGCCTTAGTGCATTAGTGTTACTGAGGTGGGAAACTATGTGTCAGGAGGATACTCCTGGTCATGTAATCCTAAGATAATACTAATACTGAAGGTGGTCCCAATTTACCAGTGTACCTGGTGATTGAAAAAAGCCTCCAGTCTGAAATGTTTTTGGAAATCAGGACATTTTTACCAATCGGGTCAGTGTATAAGAACAATGAAGTAGATTTAATGCTTATGCAGTCAACAAAAATAAAGCATAAATACAAGACATCAGACATAATTCTCCAGGGAAGATCTCATCACTGAAATCTGAGGGGATCATTAGCCCCAGTTTTTAACTCACTCTTTTATATAGAACGGTCTGTTATGCATTGCATTATGTTTTGTATCATTAGCTGCAGCTATTCCAAATAGCATGGTTTCTCTTCTCGCCTGTCTGGTTTAGAAGAAGCAAGCTACTTCCCTTTTCTTCCCCATCAAATAAATACATGTTTGTACATCGTAACATTTTTGCTGCTCTCAAATAAATCTACAGATGTGGCCAAGAACATCAGCTGAATTATTTGAAAATGGCATCTTTAAAGAACTTTTAAACATGTCTACCTTTAGTAAGGATGTACATGCTTATTATTTTAAAAATATTAGCAGTCATTGCTTTAAAAGAACTTACATAGAAGAGTCATATTTCTCTGTATTGAGTGCAAGCAGAACAAAAAGCTCTTCAGGATGACTTTTCTTTCAGGTGAATAATCCGTAACAGGCAGATGGCATTCAGATTGGTTAGTTGCTGTTCCATATGACATACAAGCAAAACAAGGTTTTAGTCCTGTTACATAAACAGTTTTGTTAAAAAACACTCAGAAGCAATAAAATCTCACAAATACAAATTAAAGCTCAGAGTAGCAATTTTTTCCCTGTTATCAATAAAGCCTATTCTTAACTTTCCTCATGCCAAAGTAAGTCTTCAGTCTCATCTTGAAGCAAAGTTTGTAAAGTGTTACTTACAATGAAGTCAAGTTTTCTATGTGTTAATCTACCTAACTTTTGATAAAAATAGGGATATAGCTAACAAGAGTCAGATGCTATTGGTTCCTCAGGTGCAATTGCATCCTACTGTACCTTTGCTTTTATTTTCATCAGAAATAAGTCCACTGATGTTAATGGGTTCAAAATGGCAGAGTTGAGATATAAATATTTCCTTGCTAGTTGTTTCCAATTTCAATCCAATACATTTTCAGACACCAGCTCATCATTATTATGAAACAGATTATGAAACTGTCTTTATCTTGAACCACAAATTTTTCTCACTTTTGCTCTTCCCGTTCCATCCCCCACGTCCCGAGGGGTGGAGGTGGGTGGGGGTGTGAGCACGTGGTGGGTACTCAGTGCTGGCCACAGTATAGAACAAAGAAATATGTGTGCACACAAAGCATTTTACTAGAGTTAGTGAAAAAGATTAAGCTTTTTGCAAGCTCTTTGACTGACTTAATTATCTTAAATATGTCTACATCCTGACAGTTACTAAATAACGTTATAAGGAGACGTGCAGACCTTTAAGAGAAGTGGTTGAGCTGATGCTAGTGGAAGAACCTTGTTAACAGCTGCTGTGAAAAGCTGAGTGAAAGAGCTCAAACCTCCCACCTGACAGCCCAAGGCAGCGGCAGGTCAGCCTCTTTGCTCATTCTGCCCTTCTACATGCGAAGTCCAAAAGGAAGAAGCAGAAACAAGACTGATTTTGCAGGGAAAGCACTCAGCTGGATGCAGGCTGTCTCTCAGAGACAGAATCTGAATCCCCTGTTTGACCAGAGGTATAGATTCGTACTAGCCTGCAATTTCCTGTCATTTATATATAGCACGTAACTGCTTCAACTGCCCTGTTTTATTGCCTACTGAAAAGTGAGTGGGTAATTTCACACTTGTTCTTGGATATTAGGTTTATTACACCAGGCTTTATCTTAGAGTATACTTTGACAACTGTTATAAATTTCAGAAGAACAGGGATTTGTAACAGAGCTAGTAGCAGGCCTTTATTATAGAGGTGATAGGAGTTACCATCTGAGAATAGTAGAGGCTTTTTCACAGAGTAATTGGCATTGATTATCTTCCGTCCACGTGCACTTATCAGTACAGATGCCCTGGAAAGATGGTTTTATGAAGTGTCCATGTACAGTACTGTAACTTTCTTTGTGGTAAAAGCAAGTTGATTATCACCTACGATCAACTCAGACCAGCCACAAAAGTTAACCACAGAGTCTAGATGTCCAATACAGAAGTCATGGAAAGTCAAGAATTATTAGCTCACAGGCAAGCTTCTAGCTTAAAGGACACCCTCCTGTCCGCACCTCCCCCCCCCCAGATTAAAGAAGATGTAANGAAAAAAGAAAAAGCTCCTGAAGTGGAGGGTGCTGTTAATGGATCAGAAGGGGACAGCAGGAGGAACAGCATTAAGTGGTCTTGTTCATCTCTTGTGGCCACAGTAAGTTCTCAAGTCAGTTTAGACAAGTCTTAGCTATGCCATTTCCCTGAAGTGTCTTGACATAGCTAATGACAAGGCCCAACAGATGATTAAAGAGATGAGGAAAGTAAGCAACATCATGCTTTCCAAGGAAAGAAGGGATCAAGACAGATGTAACTTACTCCAGTTTTTAGCATCACATTCCTACAAATAGAAAACAATACTGGAGCTGTTATTGTCACCATTCAGGCATGATGAGAAGTGTTAAAAATAATGAACTACCTATCTGAACACATAAAAATGAGGTAAAGCGTGGTATAATGTATGATTATCAGACATTTCAGCTAGCCCTGAAATGGATAATATGTGTTCTGCGAACTATCCATCAAACCTATGCTGTATTATTCCATCTGACAGATTAAATGACTGATCTTCAGTGCATATAAAATTGCCAGATATCCAGCAACTTAAGAAGACCCAGGCCAGTTTTCACGAACAAAGAGCCTGAACCTAGTAGTAATGAAGATTACTACCTTCTTTTATTCTGCCAAAATACAAGAGTTTGCGTGGCTTGAAACATAAAAATGAGAGAAAGACTGTGTGCAGATAGCTAAGCAAAGGAAATGGGGTTAAGATGAGCAAAAGCAGGTTGAAAACTGCCAGCTTTAGGGTAACAGAAGCTGCTAAGGGAACACAAGGCAATTAAATCTTATGTTAATTTTCTAGCATGGAACAGCATAATCGAAAAGCAATTAAAGGTACATGAGGTAGTGCTCAGCTGACTTAATTGTTCACCAACAACCTGAGACTAGATTGTCAGCTGTGATCACGTAGTTGTGGCTTAGGCAAGTCATAGTATAAGACATATGAATATATGTTTTAAACAAATTGAGACAGTGGCATAAGGGCTAAAAGAAACTCACAAAGAATCAGAAAAGATAAGCATTGTAGTGGGTGGCATACCTGGAGAAAATTATGCAGTAATTTTGAAAAGTTAATGTTTCAAGCATAACCATTTGTAGGGAGTTTATAGCTATTTATCATTTATAGGACAACCACAATAGTATCTAAGCAGTAATTAAAGACAGATTAGGATCAAATGATACAGAGTGGGTAGCACTTGTATCATGGTGAATTCTTGGTCAATAAAATACAAATTTCAGTGTAACACAAAAAAGTGTCCTCACAAGATGTAATAGGCTTAGCAGCATTAAGTACTGTGTGTAGACTCAACTTTTGTTTGCACATCAGCAGCACAGACCCTCTATTACGGAGAGGAAACAGCTAGCAGGCAATTTCATTTGTAACATGACTTGGTAAGACCTGTAAACTCAGGGCAGATGATGCTAACATATTCCAGTTCTATCCCACATGCTGCCTCTTAAAAATGACATTATTTGCATATAGACAGGTATTTATTTGCAGGAAAAACATGGAACACAATGTAAGTGAAAGCAACACAACTATGGTTCATCTTGACCGTAAGGAATGCAACCTAAACAGCTTCCTGACATATCACCCCAAAATGGATGAGTTCCAAGGTCTGATAAAAAATAACACACATCCTTTAGTGCCTTGCTCAGTGCCAGACTTTATATCCCTTATGAGAAACAGTTGTGCTCTATAAGCACTCAAAACTTTACTGACATTTAGTTTAATGGAAGGAAATTCTTTTGCTTTCAATCAGCCCAGGAATATTCTGCTCTTAAATTGACTGCTAATTCCTAATGCAAGCCTGCTACCCATCCATACTGCTATTATAGAAACTGCTCCTTAATTATCAAAGTCCCTCTCTTTTCAAAGGCATCATAAATTGGTGCAGATTTCTTTTGTTCAATTAAAAATGATTTTACAAGAAACTTCGTAAATTCATATTTATGCACAACTGCTTTCAATCCTCAATGATAATACAATATTGTAAGAGACCAGTTTTAAAAATATTTTTTAAGNTTGTTCAATTAAAAATGATGTTAGGATAATTTTTGTTATACTCTTTGTACTCTAAAAGGCCCATTCTGTGCTGCAGTGAAGCGCTACAACAAATTCATGAAAATAACCTACTAATACCTTCTAAACTTTGCCTCATTTCTCTTCTGCTTATGCTTTACCCTCTTGATTCTGAGGTGTTCAATTCACACTATTTTCAGGAAATTACTTTTCCTGTATTTCTTTATAACTTTGCAAATTATCCTCTGGCTATCAGATTTCCATTTCTGAAAGTTAATACGTAATAGATGTCTTCACCTCCTATATACTATGTCGATGGGTTTTCTTTCTTTTTTTTTCTTTTTTTTTTTTCTTTCAGAGAGGGAGAGNGAGATTCTAATCACTAGTGAATTTTTTTAATGTCAATACAATCTCTGAATCTAACCTAAGCTTTAGAGGGTTTGATATTATTCTAGGTTGATTACATTTGTGTAACTAATTGTAAGGAAGCATTAATTGAACTTATCTAGCAGGTTTGTAGGTTGACTTTCACTATATCACCAACATTATGTTTTCAAGAACAAGTCAGTACTTTAGGACAGATGATCCACAAGTAATTAAGGCAAGTGATATCCCAAGCCAGAGATATAGAGTGCTTTACTATGTTAAGAGTATTACTGGTTTTAAGACACTGAAAGCCCATCCATGCTAGAGCTCATCCATGCTACTTTTCCTGCCACAGCAAGGTCTTTTATGACGGTTTACAAGAAACTTCGTAAATTCATATTTATGCACAACTGCTTTCAATCCTCAATGATAATACAATATTGTAAGACACCAGTTTTAAAAATATTTTTTAAGCAACATGAGGGTTATGATCACCCCTGTGTTCAACTTTGATATGATTTGTTCTCATACAACAGCTTTGGTGCTTTAAAGAAATTCTTCACACAGATAATTTCTGGATCACTGTCTTTCACATCGATTGTAACAACATCCATGGTTCACAAAACAGATGTTTTCCTTTAGACTGGGAAGGGGTACCTGCAAAATTATATGGAAACAGATAGGCTGGAGGTATTTTTAGCTTAACAACATGCATGTTGAATGCCTTCACAGTCTGAAATCATTCCCTGGGACGTCTCCTTCTGTGTCACGCTGCAGAATATGTTTCTTTTTTAAAAGGTTTTGTTTTAAAAAGTTTGTTATGGCATGTTCCAGATGCGACTTACACCTCTATGCCTAGGGTGCGTGGAAGAGATGTTGCATGGACCTTTCTGGACTGTGTACTACACCACTGCCTGTAGCTGAGCAGAACCACGGAGGCAGAGAGCTGCCTCATGCCTGTTCAGTAGCACAAAGATTCATCTGTCTAGAAAGATATCATTAAATTGCCCGACAAACCACTGCTATCATAGCATAAGTTACAAGAACCGAAGATACATTGTTAAATCGCATTTCTGGGGAACATACCTCCATGTTAAAGCATCCTGATTCACAGCTCTGATTTTAGGGACAAATTTTCAAGAAAGTGGCCTCTAAAGCACCATTTTCTTGTGCAACATCCTGCTTGCAGTTTTTGTAGAAAAATGTGGATGAAACTGGATGCTTTTACCTTTCTCTGATTGACTGTCATAGAAAAAAACAGCTTTTCAATTAACAGCTTATTGGCTGACAACCCTTTATCTTGCTGATAGCACTTAGCTTAATGACAGGTTAATCTTCCGAAGACTGAGATCTGACACACCTCTTTTTCAGGAAGACAGAAAACAAATAAAATGCTAATCTGTTCACATGTGGCCACATAATTCCTCACCACTGCTTGCTGGATATGATCAGGAATTATTTTATCAAGTTAAACCAATACTTCATGTAATCTTCAGCAAGAGTCACCAACAGGGAAAAGCAAATAAACCAGGACACAAACAATCAATACACTCGTAATCAACAAACTTGCATTGAAAGGAGGAAGAATGGGCTGCGAGGGGATGAATTTTTTCCCAACCTTTTTGAGTGATCGATGCACATCCTGAAGCATGAGGCCCGACAGCACCGATAAGTTTTTATCCCAGCCAGTTTAACTACAAGCATTATTCATGATGTGCCTTATAATTTAGACTCATATTAACATACAGCTTTATTTACTGCTCTCTGACATTCTATTTCTTCTAGCACAACGCAGAAATGTTGGGCAAGTTGAATTATAGGAGCTATAACATGCAGTGTTATTTTCCCAATTGTATATACATTAACATTCTGATCTCTTTCTTTTGGGAACAAAATCTGTAGTGCTAGAGGCCTGGTCTCTATCCAAGGCAAAACCATTTATTTAGTTCACTTCCCCCCCCTTTAATCTTTGAAGATGTATGTGGGGGTGGAATTTTCAGCCATCTGAAATAAAAGTGGTTCTGTCTTTTTGATGCTTGAGGGAATGTGAGAACAATCTAATTCAAGAAAAGTTACTTTTTTGTTCTGAATAAAAAATTGTAGCAAAGTACCGTGAGCTAACTGTCTGAAAAATGGCTTCGGAGCTATTCTAATGAAAAAACATAAATATAAACAAACCTTCACAGGAACAATGCAATTAGTCCTCTTGTCAAAGGCATGACCTGCAATATCACAGTGTAAGAAGCTATTGCCAAATCCAAGAAACATTAATCCTGAGTTGATCCAATCACTGTAATAAAATTACCAACATGGAAGATAAGCTTCATCATCATTCATGAGCTAAAAGATGAGTGGAAATATTTCTGGTTCAGCATACGAATGTCCTTTTCCAAAGAGCTTGCTAACTATAGTGTATATACCAAACACATGCTCCTGAACCTGGTATTTCACACAGCCAGTGTCAAGGGCAGTAATAAAATCATCGTCTTGCTCTGAACTGCTACATTGGTTTTAAAATGAAGATGTTAAAACCTATAGTTAGTATCTATAATTACAAGGAGACTTTTCACTGAGAAATGAGATACGGTAAAATTTAATCAGCGTATTTACAATTCTAAAAAACCCACGCAGGGTAAAGGTCTCAGGAGAGCAGCTTTTTAATAGACACGCTAATTTCTGTATGCTTGAGGGAACAAAATTAAAGGTTGCCTGAATCACCACCGTCATAAAATCACCAGCAAGAGCTAACCATACATTTGTGTGTTGGTGTGTAGTAAATGTGAGTCAAACAAATAGAGAGATAAATGCAAATAGGTGTGTAACAACATCAGGAGAAGTACATACTTATTGCTGGCAGACTTGGAGATTGTTCCAGGGATGCTAGTACCCACTGTAATGCTAAGCAATGCTCTCATTTATGCATTAAAACCTAACCAAACCAGCTTAACATTACATGTGTTAATTCTTCCTGTACAATCAAATGCTACTTAGGGTGTACACAAGTTTCTGTAGCTGCCTTGCACCTTAGGCTGCTCTTTGCTTGGTCTCATTTTTTGAGCCTTCCCTGTCTCGTATTTACCAGAACAGGTTGTTTTACCACGTCCCCTCTTCCATGTGCCTCTGGCTGTCAAATGACAAAGGGAGAACTTGTGTTTCAGTGAGACTGTGGCCTGTGCACACAAATGCAAATCCCCTGGGGAAAAGTGTTTGATTCCTTACTTATTTAAAAACTGCCTCAAACCTGAAATAGGGTTTCTCATTTTATTATTTATCAGTTGGAAAGGAAAACACAAAATCATTTACTATATACACTCCAACAGCATTTTAAGGCCAGGTTTTGTTGGGCAAGGACTCTTAAAAACGTCAAGAACAATTCCTGCCTCAAAAAACTTATGCCATAATGTGTCTAAAGCAAGCAAAATTCAGTACATGATGTCCCCTCACATCAACCTTTGCTATATAACAAACCTCTTTTCGAGGTTTGTCTTGCCTTAATCTCTTGGTATTTAGTCCACAGACCTTTAATGAAGAAACTGGTCACCACCATGCTGGTGTGGCAGCTAGTCACTAGAGAGCCCACAGCCAACCATGTAAAAACCACAGTTCAAACAAATGGCAGCGTAGGAGGCAGCCCAGGCTGCTGCGTGGACGCTTGTGCAATTCTCATCTACATACACACTCCCTGCGAGACATATGTGTTAGCCATCACACAAAGGTAACAGGGCTTGCAAAGAAAGGATAAATATTTTACTTCAATTTGGATCCGGTGAATCACTTTTGATAGTATTTGCACAATCTTTAATGTTTCTGAAAGCACATTTGAAGTTGCTTGGTTATGAAATAAACACTCTGCAAACACAGGGCTAACATAAGGAGGGAAATGTGGGATTGCAATACCGCACCTCAGGAGCATGGGGATGCTCACCGTGGTTTGAAAATGAAAGAGAGTATGTTTGCCATTGACATGATCTAGTTTTCTTTGGAGATGGAAGACTCTGTCCTGAAGTACAGCACCTTTTAGAGCCTGCTTTTTGCATGTGGCCTTTTCTCCTGCAGTCATCTAGGCACAGAAACGGCAGAACTGATCCCTCACGGAAAAGTAGCTTTGGTGCACTCTTTTGTGACCATTCACTCATTCCTTAGAGAAAGGAAGATGCCAGCTATACTGCAACCTGCACTTCTTCTGCTTTAGTTAGTCCACTTAAGAATTGTTCGTGTTTGATTTTAGAGTGTAACTCATTCATGAGTGTAAAGTTTGACCTTTTCTAGTTCCCCGCTAACACTAAATGGGTTTCCAATCAGGTAGACTGTCTCTGTAAGACAAAATGTGACTTTTTCTGGGGGCAAGCTTCTATTTTGCATGATGTCAAGCCAAAAGTTGACTGTGTGCATGGACTATTTTCGTTCTTATTCTAGTGCTGTTTTGTAGGGGTTTGTCAGAAAGCACGAAACCAAACAATGAAATAGATTTGTACCTGGGGCTCTGCTGCCTCCAGAACAAAGATCTGTTTGTGGTCCTAATGAACAAGGCCTCTAGGAAAAAGGTGCATGTAATTTAGGCACTTAATTATATATGCCTGTCATTAAATGGTAAAGGCTCGCTGAGTGACTGTTCAAAAGGTTAGCAACTGACATTTTAAGTTAACGCTCAGATTCAGTATGCCCCCTGATGTAGCAGCACAAAGAAACAACTACAGAAATAAGCTGCTGCTACAGAAATAACCCTTTCAAAATGACTTCTAACTACCCTTACAAGCCTGTGGAGAAAAAAGGTTACTTCAACTATGGACACCTGCTCTTTCTGAGATGATGGATCCTGGGAATGTTCAGGTGACATCATAGTGAGCTCCCCACCCCCATGCAAGGCAACCATGCAGACTGCATGCATATAATTTCTACCATTTGTTGACAATCAGGATAGCATTAATTCGGGCATTACCAAACACCAGAACCCTGTATTTTCTCTTTTTCAGAAACTCAAGAAATGAGAATATGAAATGACCCTTCATTTTTTGCTTCTCAAAGGTCTTGAGGTTGGGTGTCAACTAGACTCTCCAGAAGACTCCGAGATGAGCAGAATGCAAATTTATTCAAAAAAATTCATTATCAAAAATGGGAATAGTAATCTGTTTTAATATGAGCAGTTTGCATAATAAATTATCATAGATAACACTAGTTCAACATCTAAATTATAGCCCACCTTGCGATTCTTTAAGAGCTATTCTGTATACATTTTCAACACATATAAAACATATGTGCAGAAATTATTTACATAATACTCTTTGCACAAGGAATATGGGCTTTATAAGAGTGGTCACTCAGCATAAAATTATATTTGGGCCTTTTTGATGGGATAAATGGATGCATCAATTTCATAAATGTGAGGCCAAAATACTACAGATAGTTTGGTGACCTGGTTAGCCCAAGGGACCATCTCATCACCTATCCTGTTCCCAGAAGTTCTGTAAGAAAATACTGAGGGAGAGCAGGAGTAGGGCAAGCCATATGTAATACTTCTGCAACAGCTTTCAGCTACTTTCAGCTGAATTTTTTTACATGACATTTTTGTATATTTTCTATAAATAGCTGAAGTATGCTTATGCATGAAAAGAAATACAAATTTTCGAAAATATGAAAGCATTTATACTTCCTTTCCTGGAAAAACTGTTAGTATCACTTAAACGATGTGTAACAATGACTATTTTTTTTTTTTTTTTTAAGAATAAAGGTTTGTACTGCATTTTGAAAAATGTATATTATGCATCCTTTTCCTGCATTGTGCTGTCACTACATTTTAAGAATTAATTTATTACTCTTCGATAAGTGACTTAAGTGCAAGAAGCATCCAAAAAGAGCTTAGCCCCTCTTCACCCGAAAATCCTCAAAGGTTCCATAGTTCGAGTGAAAATTTTGAAAAAATGGTCTCTAGTGATAGCAATGATGCTTTACTTGAAAAGACTGCAGTATAAAGAGGTAGTTATAAAGCTGCAACAATGAAATGTGTACATTTTTCAAAATTCCATAGGATCCATGCACAACCGAAGTGTTATTCCATATTCCTTTGGACAGTGGAAAGAACATTTATCTTACCTGCAAGAGTCATTTGAAGGTATTACCACCAAGATAAAGGCAAATTCAGAGGATGTAGTTATATTTAGATTTTCAAAAGCATTTGGCAAGGGATTTCAATCAAAGAAACAGAAGGTACAATAGAATATGGGATAAAAAAGCTGTCTGAAGAACAAAAGGAAAAGCTGCATAGCTGGAAGCTTTTCAGTTTGGCGGAGATAACTCCAATGCCTGCACTCTTTCTACCCTCTGGAGGTGCAGTTCTAGGAGTAAGTTAGAGATTACCCACAGACGAAAAGCCAATAGTTTAGATAAATGAGAGACTTTATAAGAAACAAATAGCCAGTAAGGCAGTAACACAAGTGTATCAAGTTAAATTTCAAAGTAAAATTTCAGCATTTCTATGGTAGCTGGTGCACAGTGACTCATGAAATCTTTATTTGCCCCATTTATGAACTGCAAGTGAATTCATATATTCTATATGTTCTAAACGCTTAACTTGTCTAAATCCTTGTCTGATATTTCTTTTGGGAGAACTAACAACTTAGCATAAATGAAGCACAATTAAGTAAGAACTGCAAGCATTGGGCTAAATAGAACACAGAGATAATGCTTTCAGGCAATTAAATACCAAGATGAAGATATAAAGAAGATAAACAATTATAACCAATGCTGGAATAGATAAGCTTCAGAAAACAAAGCAAACTAGATGAAGGTAAGAATAATCCAATTGGTTAACTTGCTTAGAAGCAACATTCCCAGAATAAATTTTAAGAGGTGTGCGTTTGGCAAACTAAAGGAGAAATGC
Source organism: Balaeniceps rex (assembly GCA_013401315.1). Classification (NCBI taxonomy): domain Eukaryota; kingdom Metazoa; phylum Chordata; class Aves; order Pelecaniformes; family Balaenicipitidae; genus Balaeniceps; species Balaeniceps rex. The sequence goes on from VYZW01012781.1 coordinate 24,485, forward strand.
TGAATCACAAAGACCTTAACTCGTAACTTAATTTAGTGGTAATTTCTGATCAATTTATCAACTATGTATATAATTTGTTCTAGAAAAGAAATATGAAAAGAAAATTTGATGTTGATATTAACGAACTTGTTTGTAAATCTCTAGAGAAGAAAGGAAAAGAGATCAGAAATACTAGATAAGCTGAAATGAAAAAGAGAAAATTATTACCAAGCTTGCAAAGAACATCATGAGAGGTGAGGGTAATTTGCTTTCCTGTAGTTGAAGTGATTTCAGTTTTGTTATTAAAAACAGATTTCAAAAAATCTGCACAACTACTGACCACCCTTGTGTGATCATACTTCTGGCTGGTAGATTTTGTAAGACTTGAGATGTGTCCAGACATCTGATTCTTATATAGACTATGGTCAGAAATCCTTAATAAACCAAACAGATATTGCCCAGAGTGCAGTGGTGAAACCCCAAACAAAACTAACTTCCCTGAAATGTAGTGACTTGAATGGAAAATCCAGTGAAGCAGCAGATAAACAGATGTCACTACAGAGATATAAAGCACATCAGCTGTGAAACTAAGGACAGGCAAAAAGGGAGAATTTGAAGAATCAGGATCAGCCAAAGATGGTTAACAGCGAGACAGAGAGGGAACTCCGTGATTTAGAAGAAAAGCCTGACCTTCTGAAGTGATATATAATGGAGGGGATAGAGTCAGGAAAGAAAGTGAGTGTGAGAAGACATGAAACCATACCCTGCAGAACACCTGCAAGCAGTGAGGGAGCCATGGCGGGATAGCGCACTGTTTAATTCCCACTTCATCAAAGAGCTGGAAAGAAAGCAAACATTTTAGAAATTCTGTGCAAAATCCATCTTCTTCAACTATCATGTGTGTCCAAAGAGATAAAGCACAACGGAGCCCCAGAAATGGAATAGGGCTCTTGAAAAGAGAGTGTTTGCCACTCTGGAAACCCTTAGGTGGAAGATGTTCCACTTTCAGAAGGAAACTCCAATAGATGGCCTTGTGTCCCAGAGCATGCCGGGACACCAGAGACCCATGCTCATGGAGATGTAGCCCTGTACAGCTGAAGAGCAGGTGGTCCCATGGCATGAACCCAAACACCACAGCATGCTCCAGCTGCTGGGGATGGGGCAAAAGGGTGCACGGGCTGCGATGCTGCGCAGCCTGTGAGCGAACAGCACAATGGACATATGAGAACTGATTTTATGAGAATTACAGAAATCAGCTTAACATACACTTGTGATGATATAAAGACAAATAAAACATGAAACAATTTCCTATCCTTTTATCACTACACAGCAAAGGGTAGAAATTACATGTGAGGCACTATATCTTCATGTCTGATCATTAATAATAACCCTATCAAGCCCCTTCTTGGAAAACAGTAGAATAATTTGTTAAAGAGCATGATGTGACAGAAAGATGGAATGATGTAGTCTAAAAATGAACATACTAAGTAATTTTTAGAAGTATGCTTCTACTGCAAATCTAGTTGAGGAAGGAAAATTTCAATTGTTAAGACAGCAATTACACATTAAATATATTTAGGGAAAGTCTTTTGATTTCTTTTTCCCTCAAGACAAGACAGAACTGAAAATCAGGATGAAAAGAATGGTATTACATACCACGAAGTGGTAACTTGACCAAACAGTAATTTTCTGTTCCTTAAATATGGCAGGAACAAGCAGATGTCCTTGTTCACACTATTAGAAGTTTGTTTCTGAGAACAAGCACTTTGTCATCTGAAGAAGCGCTATACCATACAGTTTTGTGATGCAAATTTCTGTGAACAGCAGATATTTATTTACCCCCTGTCCCTTGATCCAGCGCACCAATCCTTGATGCAGGATTTCTCCTTGGAAACCAAGTGCTGGGCTTAGGCTCAAGATCCTGAAAGACTTACTTGCATTTGCACTCCTCCTAACCACTGTTTCCATGGACTAAGGAAGGTAATTCCTTAAGAGCATTTAGCAAACAACTTGCCTGTAAACTACTGATATATCCTATTCCTAACCACCTACAATTCCTAAACTTATTACTACGTCAAAGCAAACACTGGAAGGTCTACATCTTTCAAACTGGTCACTTTCCGTTTCATTCCCAGCAAACTTGGTGTTTAACAAAAATGTGTAATTATTTCAGGTGTTATTAGCTCCTACATTGCATTTGGATAAGAGGTTACGGCAGCTGATTCCAGAATCCTAATGCTTATCTGAAAAACCCTGAGTAGAGACAAACTTGAAAAAACACTCATACCTTAAACATTGTGTGATTGTTTTAATGCTTTTACAGTCAGAATATTTTATTTCAAAAATAGACCAATTTAGAGATGTTTGTTGTTTGTTTTTTTTATGATTTTCTTATAAAGTGAATTCAAACAAACAATCTTTAACTAGGCAATGGTAATCCCATAGCTGCCACGGGACAAGTACCATATGGCCCACAATCTCTTTAACCATGCTGCTTTTTTATCTGTTCTTCGCAGGAGATAGGGAGGGAAGGGAGCCCAGAAAACAAACAAAGAACCCCAGTGTTTAGTTCTCAAATCCAGACTGAGTTCAGCAGAACTTTTCAAAGACAAACCACAGATGACTCAAAAGCTGGATAATCTTCCAGTAACAGCTCACCTGAGACTGCAGATTTTCTGGTTGCTTTTGATGTCTCCCAATTGACTCTCTAGGGTGATTCTTTTTGTCATTTGACAAATGTAGTAGTTTCTTCAAAGTGCTCAGAGGAATAGAAGGTAAACACCCTGGTCTGTCACACCTACAGTACAGGACCAATCAATATATGAGAAAGAAGCAACAAGAGAGGACTATTATGTGCTATCATTACCTTGCATTGCCTGGCAAGAAGTTATCTTTAATGATTTAAAGTACAGCACTGTTCTCATATGGGGTTGTTCTTCAGAGTGACTATAAGAAAAGCTTTGTTTCATACAATAGATCCTTCTCTGAATGCACTCTGTATCATTCCTGTTAACATCAAATGACAAAATAGGCATTTCTAATTTTAGCTGTTAGCTCTAGGAAGCACGCACTGCTCAGAGAAAGGCACTGGATGTACCTGAGCATTGCTTACTAGATCTGCAAAAAACGCTAGGTGTTAATTGCACTGAAGGCAGGTAAAATCCACTTTCTTGTAAAGACTATGCTAAAATCATACAGCCAGAACTCTTTACTCATGTAAAGAGTCTGGCTATGCACCACAGGGACAGCAGCTTTTCCTTGTCACTTAATTTCTTTTAGTAGAGCAACCAGAAGCAAGGTTTCATTTGAAATTTCTTTTACAAAATTACTTTTCAGAGCAGAACTGCAAAGTTACTTTTCAGAGTAGAACTGCACCTGGCATGCAGGTCCCCAACATGTTTTTTTATCCTCTGCCCAAAGAAAATGGACCCCAACTCTCTCCATGGACATGAAATCGGGATGTATGTCTACTGCTGCCCATGCAGAACAGTTTTTTATTAAGATCCCATTGCTTCCTGGCTCTCAGTCACATATCTGTTTGCTCTCACCAGGATGAGGCCCTTGGAACTGAAACTGTGAACACGATAGAAAGAATGGGGTGACTCAAAAGCTAAGTTTACTATTAGGCTGGGTCCAATAGGAGCATACCATCAACGTTTGGTGTATGTTTGCAGACATGGAACAAAACTATGCACTATTATTAGATCATGAGGGGCAACTTAACTTATCCTAGGGAACTAGCTGTCAGCTGTAGCTTGCAAAAAGATGCTAAATATTTTATTCTCTATAGCTACATATACACGTATATAACAATATATTTACACAATAACAGAGCAAATCACAAACACAAAAAGTCTTTCAACGTTTGCTTTCTAGATGTACTTTTACTCGGTGCGATTTATTACAGTAGCAACACTGAAGGTAGCTAATGGAGGAAGAACTACATCAAAAGCACTCGACTAATGAATTGAAAGGTTACTTTCCTCCCAAGCCCTAGGGATTTTTGCACACGTCTTTAGACCCTCTGCTTTCTACACTAGAGGAATATGTTTGAACTCTCCATGGATTGCATATATCTGGGGGCAACCCAGAGAGAGCAAACCAAAGAAATTACCCAATTATGATAAATGTGGGACCTAGTGTCTAACCCTGTGCCGCATTCCTTCATTTCTTCTAGATACTGTGCTTAACTGCATTCTTAATGCCCAATCATTTCTTGGAGCATGTATTTGTTTAACATATATTAAGATGAATTTAAGCAAATAGCTGTCATGAAAAACAAAAGCAAACCTTCAAAGTAGCCCATCACAGAGGAGCCTGCTTTTCATATTCCCTGAACTACCTCCAGATCCCAGAATAGGTAACATTCAGGGTAGATGAAGTGTCATGACTTGAAGTGTGAGAGATGATGGCCCATCCACCGTAGGAATGACTGAATCCTGCTGTCAGCCTTCTCATTAAAAAGTCAGGATCTGGGACCATAAATCCTACGAGGAGAGAAAATATGGTACCATAGAAATGACATGACATATGAAAAACTAGCTGAAGTAGTTCCAAAATGTTTCTGAGAGTAATGTCCCTAACTGGAATCACATTACTAAGGAAGACAACATATATCATTTCACAGCTGGTATACTGTAGCCCTGTAGCCCAGTAAATACTGTATTGCCAATGCTAGCAGCAGTGCCATGTTTGCAAGGTCTTAGGATAGCCCCTTGTCAAGCTTACTTTGTCTCAACTTCTCTTGACCTGCCCGCAACTTCCCAACTTAGCTATAATAGCAATTTTTTTAAGGACCAGGTGGTTATGCCTAATTTGCTTTATTTTTTCTTATCTCTGTATGGTGTAACCATAGCTTTATATAGATATTCTCTGTAGAAGATATGGTATGATAGGAGAGGCCTTGAAAAGTGGGGACACAGGACGTGGTCTAGAGAAGTGCAGGCATGGGATTGTAAGAAATGAGGCTTAGGATCACATCAGAGGCCCCAGCACTATAAATGACTCGCCTATGGTCAGCTGAAGAAATGCAGACTCAGAGCTGAGCAAAACCACATTTAGAGGTACAAAGAGAACAAAGAACAAGCATCCAACTTGCATGAAATGCACCACATATAGGAAATTTGGTCATACCATGAACTAATCAGTAAAGAGCGAGCAAGGTGTACGGCATGTTAGCGAACGCATAAATATTACTTCAAGAGGCTCCTAAGATGAGGAAGGAGCCTCTTGGGGAAGAGGATACCAACAGGATTGCAGTAGGTAAGCCAAGGGTTGGCATCGCATCACCTGAGGGTGGCAATGCTAGTGGGAACGTTTACACTGCTCCTGGGAGCACGGAGGGCTCAGGAGCACATCTGACATGCTTGTACACCAATGCACACAGTGTGCAGACTTGTACACCAATGCACACAGTGTGCAAACATTAGTGAGACTTGGTGGAATGAGTCCCACTATTGGAGTGCTGGGCTGGAGGGCTACAGGCTGTTCAGGAGGGACAGGCAGGGCAGGCAAGGTGGAGGTGTTGCACTGTATGTAAGGGAGAGGTTTGATTGCACAGCCTTTACGGTTAGTGATGATGTGGTTGAAAGCCTCTGGGTGGGGATTAGGGGGATAGAAAACAGAGCATGTTTTCCAAATGTTGTAGTGGGTGTCTACTACCGATNCTCTGGGTGGGGATTAGGGGGATAGAAAACAGAGCATGTTTTCCAAATGTTGTAGTGGGTGTCTACTACCGATCGCCCAGCCAAGATGATAGCACTGATGAGTTATTCTATAGGCAATTAGGAGAAATTGCTGGATCGGTAGCCCTTGTCCTTATGGGAGATTTCAACTTCCCAGACATCAGCTGGGAATATCATACTGCTGTGACAAGCAGGTCTGGGAAATCCTTGATGTTTGTAGGAGGTAACTTCTTGTCACAGGTACTCAGTGAGCCAACTAGGAAATATGCCCTCCTAGACTTGCTATTTGTGAATAGAGAAGGACTCGTGGGGGATGTGATGGTAGGTG
>VYZW01012781.1:42229-57730 GCA_013401315.1 Balaeniceps rex
TTTCTTTCCAGAGTCAAAGTAATGGATGACTTCTCCAAGAGGAGAAAGGTAGTTAGCCAGAGATACAGACTAGGGCTGTATTTAGCAGGTGGAATCAGAAATATGGAGACTTAAGCCTATCAATATATTTCCAGAGACCTGTGTAATAATAGCAATTGAGAGCTTTTATAGCTACACAAATCTGTCAAACACCACTTCAGTGATATTTCAGGAGGGAATTGGGCAAAAAGCTTTTTACAGGGAGTTAGGGGAGTTCTGTCACACCTGATCTATTTGATACTGCTTTTAAGTATTGCAACAGCACCTCTGTGCCCAAGGTAGAAAAGGGAGTGCTATCAGGCAGACCTAAGCTGAAGCACAAAAGACAGCAACTCTTCTGAGGCAGCCAAAAAGCCCCTCCCCAAAAGCACACTTTTGATAGTAGTGTAGGATGAGGAAACTAGACTTGCCAAGAAACAGAGCTGGGTGATGCAAGAGGCTCAAACTATGAAAAAAATCTCTGAAATAGAAGAAAGTTCCTTTTTCAAAGTGACAAATTCATGTTTATATTGAAAAAAATCACTGCCTTCAAAACAGAACCTAATTATTCCAGCCACCAGCATAGAACTGAGGACTTAAAGACCCTAAACAAAACAGAGTAGCATGTTTTATTTATAAGAAAGCCATACTAAGATTGTTTATTGCTTTTACTCCTGAGCTGTTAAGAGAAAGCTCAGGTTTTATTCACACTGCATGTATTTGTAATACACACTGGAATTAAGAAATTCTACAAAAAACAGATTACAGTTTTTAAAACATTGCTTTAACTTGGACACACCAAGGGTCTCACCTAATTTGCATGCATATATAGGCATATATTATTTAAAATTTACAGCTTTCTGTATTTGCCTTTCCTTTTTTCTTTCCTTGCTAGTGGAACAGAAATGGCTTGAGTTCACCACTATTAAAGCATCGTGGGGGGGTTCCTTTCTCTCCTTCTGGTCTTCACCTTTCTCTTCTCTTGAGTAAGGGTACAAATGGGCTGCCCTTTAGGATGACTCAGCTTCAATATCAGTCAGCAGTCAGCTGCCCATTTAGGTTTGTACTTGCTTATCGCAGTCTTTCTTCTTCTTAAATTAAACACTGCTTAGGTCAAAAATAAACTGGCTGACCAGCCAATGACCTTGCTTAGATCCCAGTTTAGCTTTTGAATTGCTAATATCCATTTACACAAAATATGCCTCTTGAGAGGTGTCAGGACATTTACTGATCTTTTTTCCCACATACATTCCCATATAAAGTGGCAGCTGCACAGCAAGTACATCGGTTATCCAGTAACCATTTATGCTCAGGATGCAAAAAATCTCCAGAAATTGCCACTGTTACCATTTTTAACCTGTGCCCTCTCCCTGTGCTCCCCTTCTACTTTACCAAGTATATTTAATGGATTAGCAATGACATCCAGAAAGAAAAAAAAAACATGAACAACCAGAACCAGAGTAACCCTGCTCAGCTGGGCCAAGTGGTTAAGACTTGCTTATTGCTGTGTCCTTCCCACGCTCGACCAGACTACAGTGCGTGAATGCCACCAAGGGATTTAATTACCACTAAAAGTCTGCTTATCGTGAGTTGCTTCTAAAGGCACACCCACCATACCTACTGCACCAGCTCCAAACCTGAGGAAAACCAGCTGGAACCCAAAGCACTTGCAGCAGTGAATAAGGCAAGAACCTGAAAACATGTTGCAGGTGAGAGAAAGGAAGAGCCTTTGGAGTCTGGAACAGTAACAGAGACATTACCTCCGCTCTTAGCTTGCCCAGGCAAAAACTCCAGCTTGAAATAACGTAATCAAGAGTAACAACTTTGTAGTCACGATGACTTGGAAAAAAGCAAGACCAAGTTAGCTCTTTTCCAGCTTTCCCACAATGGAGTTCATCCCGGCCTTAAATTTTAGATATCCCAAATGCTGGTAAATGTCTTGTTATCAAGCAAAAGTTGCTGTTTCCTGGAAAAGCACATACAACATTTTAAGCCAGGTCTTATTTGAAAAAACCAAGAATACTTACTAAGATTGTGGCTCCTTTTTGGGTTATAATTTTTCACGTGTTCTGATCACACGACTGTTGTAAATGAAATATTTGCCCTGACTTCTGTTCTCCACGTTTATTTCAAATATTTGATAACACTTCTTTGACTTTCTTAATTTTCTAGATAGTGAAAAATTAACAGGCTATTATTTTTCTACTTTTTAAATACTTAACATACTTCCAGTTTAATGGCCATTGCCAAGCTGTGTTTGGAAAAAATTTGGTCACTGACATTGAATGGCTGTAAATATGAAAGACAATATAATAGCAAAACCAAGAAAAAAAAATTACAAACCTATCCTCTCTGTGAACAATGAAAGTCAGGGACTTCCGAATACTGGCAGCTGGTATAGTGAATATGAGCCACAAAAGAATTTCTTACTGCAATCATGAAGATGAAAAGTCAAAGCACTTTGCTTAAACAGAAGATGAGTAGAGTTTTTCACAGATAACTGGGGTAGCTTTAGATTGCAGGTGTTCTTCCAGAGAACACAGAGCCACAGCTGTGCTGAGGAGGAGATAAAAGGGTTCAGCATACCTACAGAATACTGCAGGATACTGGTGTCCTCAGGGGGTATTCCCAAGGATATCCTAGATCTACTATGAAGATGATCTGGCCAAGAAAGGCAATCCAGGTTCTCTATTTCCTTCCCACTTTCCAAAAGAATACACTAAGTGGATAAAAGTATTCCTAAGAGTAGGGATTATGAGCCAACTGTTTTAATAGGAAATTGCAAAGAAGCAAGTACAGGCTGTACCCAGAAACCAGTGCAGGAAAATAATAGCTGGAGTCTTAACAGCAGAATATTCCTCTTGAAAAAACACAGTTTTATAGACTATCAGCAGCCTTGTGTGTTGCACACTTGCTGTCCTGAATGGCTCGGCTACACTCAGGGTCTCCAGAACACCTACTTTGACGTAGATCTGATTTAATCTCCCAGGAACAGAGGAAATTTTTCTCCAACATTTCTAACAAAGGGAACCAGCATTTTAGATGTTGCTTTCATTTATGCATTACAACTATCCCACAGCAATTTTTTTCCTGTGCCTTAAATGGAGGAACCATTCTTTTCATATTTTGCATCTTTCCTTTGTTTTCCTTCAAGCTCCTGACACATTTTTCTGCATTTTCCTGAGCATACAGTAATTCAGCTTGAGCAGGTGATTTCGTCAGGGGAAGAAAGAGGAAAGTCAACTTAATTTTGCATCAGGTAAAAGACAGCAAGTTATATCCTCCCGTAAAAAAGAAAATGGTCTGGATCTCATGCTGCTTGCAAAGCTATCCCTTATTCTGAAAGCTGACTTGGTGCTTCTACTTAATGTTTGCACACTGGAAACTGAATCTGAGTAAGTTTAAAAGGCTGGTAAGCCTTTGCTCCTGCTGTTCAGTAGAGGAGATGGAGCTGAAGGCAACAGCAGGATACCCTGATGCTGGCCTCTTGAAGGAATTTCCTTTCCACAGAGGCAAAATAAAAAGCAAAAACAGTCCTGTGAGATGAGAAAAATGTAGGAAAAAAACCCCAATGCCTTTGACAAGTAAAATAAAGTTAACAGTGGAACACAGTTAAAAATGGCAGACTCCTTCCAAATACTAGAAAGTGTGAACACTGTCAAAATAGTAATTTAGAAAGTAATTTAAGTTCAATGGTTAGCAATGTTTTACCTACCTGCATCTGCTGCTGTTTCTCCTCTTCCATGTTTTTATTAATTCAGCAAAGTCGTATATGTTTCCAGAGGGAAGAAGCCTTCCTGTTATCACCCGCTGGAGAAACTACAGAGAGAATTTGAGTCTGCGTGCATGCAAAGAGAATACTGTGGAAAGAAGTAAATGGGAAAAAACATTTATTTGTTGTCTCCCACAATACAACTGATTTAAACATAAGGAAATATAAAAAATGCAGTACATGTAAACTTAGGAAAGTATAATCAGCCCAATTACTTAAAACCTTATCTTGGAGGAGTGATAGAACTTGATCCCAAAGCTACTAAATACTTCCTCCTTGGTAACAGTAAATATGTAATTAACAGCAAACTGTTCTGTTGATCTCCTCTATCGTTTAATGCTACCAGTGGGATAAATTTCAAAACCCTTTCATTCAGTTTGTTCTTAACATGGTTTGGAACAATTACATTAAAGATAAACTGGGTAGTTTTCCAAAAGCACACCATTGTTGATTTTCCACAGGAATACCCTGGGTCCTATAAACCAGGTGTTGCTGTAGCATATTGGAAATGAAAGGCAACATTTTAGAATTTGTTTAAGAGATATTATGTATGCTACAGTGCCTTGCCGAGTTCATGCGAGAGAGGTTCTTCCCAATGCTTTAATTGGCACTTAGCTTCTTTTACAGCTTGTTCGCCTAGACAGCCTGCACGAAGTAGTCACTTAAAGTGTAGCTTAGTGTATTATAAAACACATCTTTACAGGAAATAAGAACATTCATTTGATAATTGCCATGACAACTCGGCCATGTTAGATTTAAAAATCATTAGTTTCGTATCTGTGAGATGCTAAGTGCTTTTCCACCTCTGGGCATTCACAGCAAAAAGGGGCGCTTGCTAAACCGCCTGGAGGTACCTTTCCAGCGTGAGCTGCCTGGGGATGAATGTGGCTCCAGCCACTGTGGATGGGACAGGGGCTGGGGGAGGCAGGGGCATCATCACCTGGGAGAGCTCACCCTCAGAGCCTCGGTCATATGTGCAACCCTAACAAAAATTATTCAGAGGTTTACTGGACTGAGTGGCATATTCACCCACTCGTGTTACCAGACGGCTCACAGTACACCCATTTTGAATGAGAAAATGCAGTTCAGTTGCAGACCGAGAGATGCAGGAATAGTAACGAATAATGCAACCTGCAGCCATCAGAAAATACTTGTTCAACAAGCCCAAAATATTCCTTAGGAGCATGCTGACTGCTGAATCTTTTCAACAAAACCAAGATGAGAAGTGCAGGGGGATGGGATGGCAGGCTTGGAGATGTACAGATGAAAAGATGGCTGCCTCCCAGAGACAGGATTTCATAGCTTCCAGACGGCTGGGGAATAACTAAAATGTAATTTGGTTCGCTTTAGAATAATTGCTTTACAATTCTCTTTTCTAGGAAACTTGGAATTCAATTCTTTGCTATAATTTTGCAGTAATAACATGTTTGCAATTAGTACATTTGCATTTAGAGGAGAGGTTTTTTGTTTGTTTTTTTTTAAATGAGATGAGGAAAGTGATGAGGAAAGAGAGAAGGAAATAAACATTCTTTCACAGAAAGGAGAATTTCCTCCTTTTAAAGCAATTTTTCACTGCTGCTATTAACATTCAGGTCCATTGCCATGGAGAAATCAGTTGATCAAATTAGAAAGTTTGCATTTTTTTTTTACTGAAGATATACAGAAGACTGTATGTATTAACAAACTGATGTATTTAGTAAATTTTCATTCTGCTGTTTATACTTTACCCTGAACCACTCTCTCCTTACTCCTCTTGCACGTAGCAGTCCCAAGAGCAATCACTACAGTCTTGCTTGCTAAGTAAGATTCTTCTTTAAAATGAGGTATCTCTAAATAGTGATCACTCATCACTGTTGATGCTGGCTTTAAACAGGCTTAAGAGTCTGCAAGTATAGAGGTTTATGAACAAAGTGTAAAGTTACACAATAAAATACTACTGATTTTTCTTGGTAAGTAAGCTTGGTTAGCCTTTGTAAACCACAAGCATGTACTAAACAGCGATATGAGCACACACACAATGCAGCAAAATAGTGCCAACAGGTTGATACTGCATACCAGTCTTCAGCTACATTTTTGCCTTCTAACTTCATTCACTGTAGCCTTTTTTAATGATGATTGAGATGAAGGGATATGTGCTATGAAGGAGTACAGCAAATCAGTATAAGCTTTTCTTCGAAGGGTAGATTTTACACAACCCTCAAGACAGTTACAAGCACATACAATGTTTCTTAATACATTAAGGGCTGTGTAATGAATTAGTACAGTTTTGGTTAATTTGCCTTCTGACAAAGCAATAACACTTGGCTCTACAATGCACAGTACCCACTAGGTATAATGTTAAACAAGTTTCTCAAAAAATGATCTGCCACCCAAAGCCAATGTAGAATCCACAAGTTCCTTCTCATCTTTGCCGTACTGTTTCCAAAAGGATGACTTATATGGTTTTGAATTTCATGGGACTATAGCAAAGGCATTGTAAGGTCTGCATCCAAGCTATCCAGCACGTGTACCTAACAAATATAAACAAATACACCACAGCCACAGACTGCTCTGATTCCTGCAAACAGATTTGCTAACTCAACCTGACAACTCAACTGATTAGACAAATAAAGTCTCTTGGATAACACCAGTGTTGATAATAACATTTTCCAAACAGGACAGCTATATTTCAAGCTGAAAGTGAATATACAATTGCAGATTGTTAGAGATCATGGAAAAGCTTGTACAACAGCTAACAAGAAAAAGCAGGTATTTTATAAAAGACTAGCTGTTTTCTTGTTCTTGTTTATACTACTGGTTTCTAGCTAATACACACCTTAGCTAAGAGACACGTCAATGTATAAGGTAAACTGCTGAGCAGGACACAAGCTGCTGAGCTCTGCTGGGCGTATTAACTGTGGAGGTGGCAAGGCTAGCCAAGAGAGGCACTAACGGTGCAAATGAACCCTCCTTTCTCCATCCCTCTGCCCTGCCCCCTTAAATCCCTCCTGCCCCTGGGAAGCACAGTGTGCCCAAGGGACTGGGTAAGGGTGAAGGATCAAGGCTGGAGATGCTCACAGTATCAGCCTGGCTGTGCATCTAGGGATGGGAGAGCCCATGGGCAGCAGCGGAGAAGCAGAAGAGGAGAAAGTAGTGGTCATTAGAAACTCCTATGAAAAATAAAACATAAAGAAAAAGGTTGGGAACTGTTGGTTTATATTGTGCATTGTGAAAAGATGTCACCAGCCCCCCATCAAAGAAGCTCTTGGAACTAAAAGGAGACAAGCCAGAATCTGCAATGTTTCTGACACCCGCCTGAAATATTTAGCTGCAACCAAAGAGAACCAGAAAGCACTCAAACCGCTCAAGGGAGAATACTAAGATGAAAGAAGACATCATTAAGATAATTTTGCATACAGGAGATCAGTAAAAGACAGCTCTTCCTCTGAAAAGAAATAGCAATTTTGTGATCTTTAAAATTAATTTGGATACTCCCATTGCTTTTACAGGAAGCTTTCCAGAGAAAATTGAAATGGGAAAGGGTTCTTAGAATTAAGAATGATTTGAGATGATGGGACAATGCTCAAATGATGCTCTAACATTTGAAGAGTGAATTAGTCTCATTACCAGGCTCTTTTTTTTCACCAGCAATGAATTTTTAAGAGCAATTTTGCAAAAATTATCAGAAATGTCCATTTATGTAATAGTGTCCTGCTATTTAAAAAGATTTCATTGACACTATAAAGTGTATTCTACTCATGAACATGAAAACTAACAATTGCCAGTGGATTTGATATGATTCTAAAATTGAAAACAATTAAAGAGATGATTTCACGAATTCTTGATTGCTCCAGAGTCTGTTTCAAAATGGAAACTTGCAAAATAAGCAAAATGTACTAAATTAGAGATGATTTTTTCCCAAAGCCCAAAATTTTAAAATTGAGCCTAAACGTGATTTGTGTTCTTTTGAACAGTAGAAAACAGCCATCCAAGAACTGAATACTGTATATTAGAAACAGACTGATTGCTTTGCCCAACTAGCAGATTGAACACAGAACTTGAGGTTCCTTTTTATGTGCAATTTCAAAATGATGCAAAATGCCAACTCATATAAAATGGTTAACTATGTGCAATGCTGGGAACCCAGTTATACTTGTCAGTGCACCCACAGTGGTACATATTGGCCAAAGGAAAATTTAAACATCTTACAAGTTAAATGTTACAGCTCTGCTTGCTGAAACAAGAAGAAAGGATTGGAAGGGGTATAATTAGTCACTGTAATGAACTGGAGCAACTGGGTATCTATGCAGACCCCGAAACAGATTTTTTTGTTTGTTTTTGTTCTTGACACAGCCATCTGATCAGCCCTTGCACTCCTGCTCAAGATCAGGTAGTGTCAGATACAGTAAGCCATACTAAAGAAGTACAAGGCAACCAACTTGCCCTGTTAGAAGCAGCAGCCTGTTTTCAAGACTCGCACGAATTCCAATGGGCTCATTTCTGCATTTCTTACAGTCATTGGCTAGCAGAAAAGTCAAGTTTTGTATGCACAGCCTTCACTTCAGATGGATGGTGCCACTCTGGTGGTTTTGATGAAGCAACAGATGCTCTCTCTATTCAAGGACAATGAAGTGAACAAGCATTTTGCAGCCCTTTAGTGCCATTTTTTGGTGTATGACAAAAAAATAAAGAAAAGGTTGGTCAATGTGAAGTTCACATTAAACTAGAGGAATATTTGAGAGGTTAAAAAAATCAATCTTGTAAAGAAATGTAATCATGTAGTTACAGTTTCAGCAAATAGACCCTACTCCTTAATCTGATGGCAGTAAACGTGAGTCAAATACTCTGTTTCAATTGTTAGTCTCATATATATGCCTCATGGGTTCAAAAAGTGCCCAGAGCCAGAAATTCTGGTCATTGCAGAAGCCTTTAAGACAGCAGCAGATCAGCCAAGTATTTCCTACACATTGGGACCATGTTGACAGGGGAGAAATAACTGACAGATGCCGAAGCAAAACTTCTTAATCAATAACTAGTGTTTGGCACTTACTAAGAAAAGCAGAAAGGAATGTGGCAACACAGCAGAATAAGAGGAGCACAGATAGCATAAATCTTTCATGCCACCTGAAAGATTCTTACAATGAGCCAAAACTCTGTGTCTGAAAGCCAGCAAATCTAAATTTTGCACCTGAAGCAATGGAGTGTTCAACAGTAATAGGCGAATGATGAGGCAGTTAGTCCAGAGGATTACTGGAGTCCAAACACCCACAGAGGACTGGTAACAGTGTAACACAAAACATGCAGAACCTTGAATGTCAAAAAAAATTTGTAATAATAAAACAAGAACCTGTATGGAGCTGTCGTGGTTTAGCCCCAGTCGGCAACCAAGCACCACGCAGCCGCTCGCTCACCCTCCCCCTCCCCGGTGGGATGGGGGAGAGAATCGGAAGGGCAAGAGTAAGAAAACCCACGGGTTGAGATAAGAACAGTTTAATAATTGAAATAAAAATAATAATAATAATAATAATAATAGTAATAATAATAATAACAATAGTAATTGTAATGAAAAGGAGAACGAGAGAGACAAACAAAACCCAGGGAAAAGAAAACAAGTGATGCAACCGCTCACCACCCGCCGACCGACACCCAGCCAGTCCCCGAGCGGCGATTGCTCCCCCCGGCCAACTCCCCGCAGTTTATATACTGAGCATGACGTCATATGGTATGGAATAGCCCCTTGGTCAGTTTGGATCAACTATCCTGGCTGTTCCCCCTCCCAGTTCCCTGTGCACCTGGCAGAGCATGGGAAGCTGAAAAAGAAAGTCCTTGACTGGTGTAAGCTCTACTTAGCAACAACCAAAACATCAGTGTGTTATCAGCATTCTTCTTACACTAAATCCAAAACACAGCACTATGCTAGCTACTAGGAAGAAAATTAACTCTCTCCCAGCTGAAACCAGGACAGGAGCATAAACCAAACAAGAAATAACACCGATAACAACTGGAACTTGAACATGTGCCTAATGTTTGCATGCTGTAATTAACCAACCTAAGTGCTGGAGGGATGATAGCTAATTAGAAACCATTTAAATCAGTGGGTAGGGAATGCAGAGTCAGACTCCTTGAAAGGTAGACTCACTTGTGTGCATCTTGGTCCAGCATATAGTGTGTTTTCCTTGCCACTTGTCTGTGTAAAGGAGTTTTCTTGACAAACTCAGTCTGAAGGGCAGACTTGGATGCCAAGCCAGCAGGAAAGGCAGGCATGGGAGGAAGGTAGCTGATAAGGAGCCAATCCTGAAATAGCCAAGAGTGGATGAAAATGGCAGTTTCCATCAACACAGAGAGACAAGAATTGTAAATTGAAGATTTATAGCATGAACAACCCCTTTTCATCTTTGATTCTTACGGGCTCGGTGAATGAAGAAGAAGATATAAAAGCAAGGAAACCAAACATCTGTATTAGGGTTGTTGAGAAGTGGTAACGACAGCATTCAGCATGAACTCTTCTGAACTGACGTGTTTCATGGAGGAGCTGAAAGACATGAAGAGCAGACAGGTTTTGGCTGATATGAACAACAAACATGACTCTGTGACATTTCCACTACTGAAAAAGTTACAAAAACAATTTATGAATTAAAGGTAACAGTATCAAGAATCAATCGGATCAATCTTTCTTTGCTTTACAGCCACCTCCCCCAACTAAATAAAGAGATTTTGAAATAGCACACATTGGTGGAGGGAACAAAAAGAAGCAGGTAAACACCAACTGAACCAAACTCTGATCTCTCTCTCTCTCGGCAATATATGGAGTTGATTAGACTTCATTTCATTCTAATATCACTTTCTTAATTTGTAACAAATGTAAGAAGGTGGCAGCACATTGTAAGATCTGCAGAGATTCTGATTTCATAGGAAAAACGAGGAGGAGCAAATACGATACATTAACAAAGAGAACTGGCAATCAGTACTTAAAATAGAACAAATCACAGAAAAGTCCATTAAATATGACTGAGAACCAAGATAATGGGCTTAATATTTAAAAGTGATTGAACAAAGAAGGGACATGCAAATGAAATTAATATAATGCTAGAAAGAGATGAGACTCTGAAAATGATGGAAAAAGTGAATATTGTCACTAAACTGCACATTTAGAACAAAAGAATTGTCGCTTTATTTTCGGAAGGCATGACATTTTTTCGTCCCTCAAAAATGATTTTAGTATTTATCTAGCATCTGCAGCGAGGGTGGCACTGGACGATTACTGTTACAGGAGATTCTAAGCACAAAGCGGTGCATGCTGTGGTGGCAATGCAGCAGCACCGTGTCCCACAGGCACTCCAGCCTGAACGCTGAAGAATTACAAGTGACTTTCAGAGGTCATTTAGAAGATACCAGTTAACTTGCTTTTTGCTGGAGAAACAGAAAGGCTTAGGTTGCTGCAATCCTTTCTGATCCAGAGTGCTTTCCAATTCAAAACAGGAAACCTGCAGCGACTCATTTCTTGACACTACTTAACAGGCAGCCACCTTGAGACTCCAAGCAATGAAAAGCAGCTCCGCAGGGCAGAAGCTAAAGATTTCACTATGTTAATACCACAGCTCTTCAACATTCACTTTCTTCAAGCCAGTGTATCTCTTTAGCGTATCTCTTTATTCCTCTTAACTTTGTGGTCAGCATTTTATAAGATGTCACCCACGTTTTGATATCTCTCTCCCTACCAAGTGTACCTTTCAAGTTTTATGTATGCTGCTTTCTACTGGGCTCAGCAGTTGACTGTAGATATCTATTTCAGCTTAAATGTTTATAAAATTCACACAAATACTTGGATAGGTAATGAATTTGCCCAAACAACTGTAGCGATTGAACAAATTGTTTATAGCTCAGGTTGGAAAACTTTGCCTTAGCAGGAACAGTTACTTTATTTTTGCTGAGCAGTTATCACAATTAGAAAAAGAAGTAGGAGAAATGCTAACAGTGCTGGAAAGAAAATCATTATCGTGAACCCAAGCATTTTAATATAGATATCTAAAGCAGGAGAATTCCTTAAAAGAGCCCTTAGTCAAGCTCAGCAGGGTAGAAAAATAAAAGCACAGAGCAAGAGTTATTTGTGACAGGGTAAGACAGCCACTGAGCGAGCCTGGGACAAAAAGAGGAAAGCCACAAGTTTGTGATCCACAGTTTCAGAAGCTTGAGCTGAAGCAGTTGATTCAGTGATTAAAATTTTGGTTTAAGGATAAGTAAATTCATCAGCTGAAACACACAGCAGGTCCTTGGTCCTTTCATATTTACATTGTTAGACTCATTGGCTTGCTGAGTTTATAAAACATCTACTACAAGGATTTTTCTAAAAAGTGCACTTGTTTGAAAACAGGTGTGAATCATTTATGACATCCAGCTGTGTGCATGACAGGTACAATCTGCACCTCACCCTGCAGCAAACAAGCAGATTACAAGCAATGGGCAGGGAAAGAGCACTCCGCTGGCCAAACACTATTAACTTTAGAAGACAGAAATAAGGTCAAGGTTAAGCACTTCTGAAAAATTTACTTTTGGACTCCACAGCTACAAAGGATACAAGATGAGAAAACGTGCACCTAAACAGCAGTAAGCTTAAACCTGATAAAAATGACAGACCAGATCAAAATAAAAATCACGTCTTGTCACAAAGGAGCATCAACCAGGGAAGAGCATGGCAAAACTTGTGCCAACAGCTTAAGAGGACTGGAAGCAAGGTCTTCCTAAGGACTTACAGAAGCTGTGGCACCAGCGTCTATCTGCCACAGCCACAGGTGAACCCAGATAACTTTTTTTGTGTGCCAGACCTGAATCTATCTGGCATAGGCTGAACACCCAGCAAACTCAGGACCACTCTGTGCCAGTCATGTGGGTTTTGAAATTCCAGTATCTTTATTCAGATGAGCTGCATTTCACATGGTCTACCAGAGCCCTTGTACCTGTACCTAATCTAAAACAAGGCTTAGCAGCCTTTTATATATTGTCACCTGTGCTACAGACTAACAGGGCCAATGATTAATCTTTCCATAAAGAACCTGCATTAACAACTTAGCTGCTAAATAATTGATTGCTTCAGCTTGTACACTTAGTAGGAGTCTCTCTCTGCTGATATTTGAGAGAGCTGGATCAGATCCCAACAGGAGTGGGAATATGTCCGCTAATTAGGCATGGGAAGATTTACTTTAGGAGCAATTCTGCGTAAATGATGTGTTAAAAGATTAAGGGTCCTTTATAAAAGAGCTGCATAAATGACCTATAATCTTATACTGCAACTTTTCTACACTTTGGAGACACTCAAGAAAAAAAACAAAACAGAATTACCTCCTAAGGTGATTATATTTTGTACCATGTTTGCTGCCTTAGGTTGCAGTGACTGCCAAGTTGTTTTTTTGTCACAGATGGTTACACTTAAGCAGACTTGCCTGCCAATGCGATTTGAACTTTCCTTAAATTATAAGTCACCCCGCCATCTAAGTCAATTTCCCACCATGACAAAAAGGTTATTTAAGCTTTCAAGTGCATTGGTTTGGAAATTAAAATATCTAAGAGTGTAACAATAATGCAAATCTGCTCACCTGAGTCTAGAGAAGAAAAAAAAGGCATGTGGTTTGCCTCTGCCTTCTCAGCTTGAGGAAATATTCTCCTCTGTGGGTTAAAACACAATAATAGCTACATAGTCTTCCAGTGACTGTCATCTTGGAAGGCTGAAATATTTGACATGCCAAATAAGTTTATTTGCAGACCACAAAGTGAAAACTCTACTGTATGGAGAATATTAGGTGCATAATAAGCAAAGAACACACAACCGTCCCAGAGTTATTAGACTAAAGTGTCCTGGATGCCCTCTGCACACTTTGTGGAAAAATAGAGGATTTTGTGAATTTTCTTTGGAGTAAGTTTGTCAGATCTTTGCAAGGAAGCTTCCGTTTGAGCATTTGCGCTAGACTTGAATCTAACAGAGCTAAACGCTCATTATACTTGGCTAGAAACAAGATTTATAATGGAATACTGTGGCCATGCAGGATGAAAATTTACTGATCAGCGGGATTTAATGACACACAGGGGTAGGCCCAAGGCATGGCTGTCCTGCAGAGTTACTAAATCATGGATGAAGAACCGCTGTCCCGCACAAAGAGAGTTGTAGTGAAGAGCAAGGTGGAATCCAGCCTGAGTTGCTGGGAGACACCGAGGTAACCTTGCTTCTCTGCCCTGTTTATGTTGCTTTATTAGCTCTTTCCTTGCCTGGTGATAGTTTTTAGCCAAAGCCTTTGGAAGACTCTCACCACGAAGGACAATGTCTGTTACGTTTCCTGCCCACTGAGCATAGCTTTGCTTTCTGTTCTTCCTTCTCGCGTTTGTAGGGAGCTCTGCTCCAGGACCAAAGATTCAGCCCCTGCTTTCTCCCTGTGCTTTGTGCTCACCAGTGCTTGCTGCTGAAATCTGCACCAAAGCATGGGAGATGAGAAGTGGACACAGTGCGCTCAGGGAACACCACCAGCTGCCACAGCTTTTCTGTAGGATTCATCTTTCATAACCTCTACTCTTTTTATTTTTTCACACCTTCCCTTGGCCACCAGGTACCTCCTTTCTGTTTAGTCCATTTCTGCTCCCTGAAGGATCAAGATTTCTAAAGACATTCCTTCTAAAAATTCAAAACCAGGATTTATTGCCATATCTGACTAGCTACATGTCAAGGAAAAAAAAAATCCCAGCAACTTTGCACTTTCTTCTAAAAGCATCACTGGGTGATGCATGTGGTAGCGTGTTAATGATGCTTTACAAAAACTAACTGAAACTACAGTTCTTATGGGTCTATGCTGAAGACTGAGTCAAAACCCAAAATAAATACAAAGATTATTCACTAAATAAATCATCCCCTATTTCCAGTGGGGCTTCTTCATTTTTAAGAGTGAACTTGCCTTTTTTTTTTCCCCCTAATTAATTCTTGTCAAAAATTCCTAGCTAACACAGGCAGTAGGTTTCAGGTTTTTTTATTTTTGAAACACTTTCTGTACTGTTCACCCAACCTCATTGAAAAATGACTGAGTATTGCCATAACGCTGTCCCATTTCATTTCTACAACCAAGTCTCTACACTGCCTTTCTGTATGCCTTTTTTTAAAAAAAAAGCACAATCATTTACATGCTATTTTTCACCTCCAAAGGTGTTATTAGCTTGCCATAATAACAGACCCTTCTCCTGCTGTGTCTGCTAAAGAAATTATCCCAGTAGTCCAATGAAGCCATTTCATCTGTCCAGCAGCCCAGCATTTAAAGTGTTTCTGTGTATAGCTGGGCTCTCCATTGTCCTTAAGTTTTAAATAATAAATAAAAATTAAGGTTCCTAGAGAAAAATATTCATTTTTCAAACACACACACAGAGGGCTATTTTCTGAGGTCTACTTCACTTCAGACAAAACTGTGGAAGTAACGCTCGTAGTTTCAGGTCCCAGTCCTACTAGGAAATACCACCAGTGGTGCAACTGCATGTTCACTGGAACTGCTGCAGGAAGCAGAGGTGTGTGGGTGGGTGTGCTCTGATCTCTCTTTCCAAATCTTGCCTTTTTTAGGTGCCTGGACCATTGTGACTAGGATAATGCCCTAACCTGATTCAGGCCAAGACGATGAGAGGAGGAACTGCGGAAAATGATGGAGAACCTCAAAGTGTTTGTAAAATCAGAACTGTAAAGGGGGGAAAAAAACAAACTAAGCACCTCT
>VYZW01012783.1:4644-24774 GCA_013401315.1 Balaeniceps rex
TTGCCCCCCCTGTTAGGGGACCTTCTGCTGTCTGATGAGAGAGCAAGCCCCTGTAGTAATACTGGCAACTCTGATGAAGAGGAAGATGATGATAAAGATGATGTTCAGAGCCAAGGCTCCTCTGCTTCATCAGAGGACTATATCATTATTCTCCCTGAGTGCTTTGACACCAGTCGCCCTTTAGGGGAGTCTATGTATAGTTCAGCTCTTTCTCAGCCCAGTCTGGAAAAGACAGGCGAACCTGAAATGGGAGCAGAGAATCCAGAAGGGGGAAGCCAGCCACAGATCCATAGTGTCAATGATATTTTGACAACTTCGCAAACACTGCCTGTAGTACCACTGACCCCAGAGATTGTGGACACTTTACCCCAGACACAAAGGTATGCTTCTTGGACAAGAACAAAACAGTTATGTTAGTGTTGCTGTAGAGTCTGCAGGGTGTTGCGCTTAAGTTCAGTGTCCAAACGGAAATTCTTGCAACAAAAGTTTTGTCCACATACTGGAGCACACTTCCTAAATCCTGCAACTTCTTACAAAGTCTGTACTCACTGATTAGGTGAGTGTGAGAGAGGGAAGGAAGGGAGCATGTGAAGCTTTTTCTTTTGTCTGTTGATCTTGACTTACCTGCATGTGTACATGTAGAACGGAAGTAGTAAAAGTAACTTATTTTGCCTTATGTTTTCAGGAATCTTGCATCTCTTCAGAATCATATCTTCCAAGAACCAAATGCATCTGCTTCAGAGAATGTCTCTTCCACTCCTCATCATCAAATAAGAGAAGGTATTAACAGTACTTAGTGAAGGGTGCATCCACAGTTGTTATCGCCTATTCCTTATGCCTAGTATTGAATTTGATGTTGTCTTGTTCTTGAGGAAGCAGAAATCTACCAAGTAATGATTGTTTTTTCTCTGGGTGTTGAAATTTTACTATATAGAAGATTTGAATAAAGAAATAATTGGCTTTGTGGATCAGCTAAGAGCATCTATTAATTAGAAATGGTAGGAGGGTACTCAGAAGTATTTGTAGACATCTGGAAAATTATCTCGCTCTGGAATTAATGAGCTATGTATTTAAGCTGTTGTTACAGTCACTGGGAGCTCAGACAGCAGTTCATGTCATGTTAAAGTAAACACCCACTGACTAATCAGCCAAATGACTTCTGAAATTCTTTTGATTGTTGTGACTGCAGTGAGAATCTTGTATACCTAGTTTGTGTCTGGATAACTAAACTCGAAAGTATTAGTTTTGGACTGAATCCCCCTCCTTTCCATTTATGTACATGTTGCATCTCATCAGCTTCTCATTAACTGGACATGTTGATAGGATATTTTTTTCTTCCTGTTCCAGAACCCAGTGGTGAAGACAGTCATGGACCAGGATCTTCTGGATTTCTAACTAGTAAACAGAAGTGCTCAGAATATCCAAGGTAATGAAGCTGAAGCTGTGACTTCCCAAATGCTGTTTTAAACTAAGAACTGCTAAATTAGGCACCTAGGAAAAAGCACTGGCTTACAGATTTCATGTAGTCAGTATTTTGGTAGAAAGGCCTCCCTTCTTAAAGGAAACATATGCTGAATTATATAATGCTGCATTTTCATAAAATCTTGGTTTCTACTTAGACATGAATATGAAGGATGCAGAATTGGCAAGCAAAAGTGTATGAAGAGCTCAGGCTGAATCCTTCTAAAATTCTGTGTGTGTTTTGTTTTTTTTTCTGGAAAATCTCAGGATTCTTAAAACAGGGATTCTTTAAGTTAGCTGCAAAGTTAAGCATCTTAAGATACTGAGACTGGAGGAATAAGACAAAACATTGAGCAGAATATTAAGTGACTTAAGAGTTGATGGAAAACAGACGGTAGTTACTCTGGCCTGAATGGATGTGTCGGAGTGCACAGCTTTCATGTGTAGATGTACTCTTCTGGGTGAGAATACTTAATTATTTACAAATGGCCAAAGCAAATGGAAAGCAAATTAATGTACTTCAGTATAAACCCACCATGTAATAGAAGGTATCAAGAAAGAAGGAATGAGCTTCCTGGATAGCTCAATTCCCAAACAGCAGTGATTCCTTTGAATCATGGGCTGTTCCCTCTAAGAAGAACCAAATCTCAGATGGCCCGTCAAGAGGGAGAGACTTGCATTTCAAGTGAAACAAACACTTGGCTTTACTGATGCTAAAGTAATATCTGACTCCTCTGCAGATACCCTCAAGGAAGCAGCATTGCAGGAGAACTAGTTAAAGGAGCTTTGTCAGTTGCTGCTTCTGCCTACAAAGCATTATTTGCTGGACCGCCCGTTATAGAACAGGTAAATGTCTTTCCTGTATGCTGTGTGAGTTTCATAGAATGCCAACCTTATAAAATAGAGACATATAATTTTAAGTGTTTCAGTATCCTATATAGGACTTCATGCAACAGTAAAATGTTAAGCTTGATGGCATCCCTTTGAAGTATGCTGCTCCACCAGCAGATAGGGAAATCCATACTGCGGGGGACAGAAGCATGTCTCTCTGTGTCATGTAAGAGTAGTGATTCACCTTTGTAAGTGAACAGTGAAAGTGAATATAAACAGCTTAATTGTGAACATAAAGGCCTCTGTGCCTTAATTATGTTCCAGTATAATGCAGAACCGCTGCTTCAAATGGCAAAAATAAGTTGTCTTTTTATAGCTTATCTTACTATCTTTTGTTTTCAGCAGCCTGCAGCTATGGAAGAGCACACTGCCACTCTTCTGTCCAGTCTGTGTGAGATGGGATTCTGTGACAGGCAGTTAAACCTGCGACTGCTGAAGAAACACAACAATAATATGGTTCAAGTGGTAACTGAATTGCTTCAGATCAGTAACAGTGACTGGTACAGCAGTAGATGCTGAACCTTCCTGGTGGAGGGAGGAATCCTCTGCATTGAGTAAACTCTCATTAAACACTGCAACAGTAGCAGGCTGCTCCTCAGCTGCTTTCTGTGTGGAGGTGTGACTAAAATGTTGGCTTTTCTTTGAGCTTTTGACTTTTTCTCTCATGGAAATGTCAAACAGTGCTTGTCACAGCATCTTATGAATTGGAGACCCGAATTTCAACTGTTATTTGGACCTCATAGTTAAACAAGTAGTCTTTAAGTCTCTAATTTCATACTGAATCCTTTTATCAGGGAATCCTGTAGAATTAATTTAAACTTCCACCCGGATGAGAACTTCCCCTTTTATTGTAAGATTTTCTTTTTTTTAGCCCTAAGCAGCTGGAAACTTGTTTTGTTGACTTTTAACAAGCTTTGGAAAAGGAACCAATGTAAAATGCTGCTGTAAAACGTAGTCCTGCCTAATTTACAAGAGATACCCACAACTAGCCAGTTGTTTCTTTTGATGTGATTTAGTAATTGATCTGTCCGATGCATGATAGTGATGTAACAGACTTAAACCTTACAAATGATTTTTAGAAGAAAAAGGTTGCTCATACATGAAAGCCATCTTGAACCATCAAACAACTTCTGAAAAGTCTGAAAGCGTAACCACTGTTGAACTGATGAATACCAGCAAAGTCATTGTTTCTTGTAGCAGAATGAAGCAAGAGAGTGAGTTTACCAGCAGCAATTGAACCATCTCTAGCAATGATAGTGCAAAACATATCTCTAACAGGAAAATATAGCCTACATAAAATATTTTGTTAAAAATGGAGTGTAAGGGTAGGAAAGGCCTTTCATAGAATCTTTACAGGCTCTTTGTAAAAATGTTAAAAATTTGACTGCTGTCTTTTTTCAGTACAGTGCAAACCTCTTGTTCTGTTATACCACATAGAAGAATTGAAGAACGTGTAGAAACCTAGACCTGAATTGGAGTACAAATTCTGGTAAAGTTTAGGAATGGGAAGAGTGCTTGAGGTAGGGATTGTGTGACTGACTTGCATTATAGTTTGAAAAATGCATTAACTTAAGCAGTTTTAAGTGTACAGTCTCCTGTGATGGTTCTGGCTGCTCCCGTGTTTCCATAGACACATCTGTAGGATTCATTTTTCTCAAAAGATTTTGCTTTAGATGCCCAAGTTTAATTTGGAAATCGAAGAATTCCCTTCTAAATGTGCTGAGAGAGATTTGATTCTGAAGAATCACGAGAAATGAGCAACATACACTGCTGTGCAGTGGTGTATCTATAGATAACTCTCCAGAGTCCAGTCTTCTGAAGGCGACAGCAGTGTTGGCTATGTTCTTACTTCCAAGCAAACTTTTTTTCCCCTTGCTGCAGTAAGACACCATTGATCCTAAAATATTTTATTACTGCTGCTTCAAACTAAGGTGTTCCTGTTTTGTCACAACGTAGCTGAAGCGGTATCAGTATTGTGACTGACCAGGTGATCAGTAGTAGTAATTTTTTAAAAAGACATAATACCCTTAGAGATAAGATACCATTAAAATAATTGAAGAAAAAAATGTATCATACCGTTTTGTTTTAAACCTATTTTTATAGATTGTGGAAGAGATACTCTTAAATGTTTATTTTGAAATACAGTAGAACTATTTTTCAGTGTTTTCCATCTCTCTGTACACCAGTGCAAATGTCTGCTGTGGACCAGATAAAGAGCTTTCTGTAACTTGAAACTACTGTTTTTCTCCCACCTTAACGTACGCATAGTGTTTTAAGTACCTTTTGGCTTACGCCTACTCTAGAATGAGGAGGAGGAAAGGACATGGATGAAGTGCAGTAGCTGGTGAAATTTCGAAGCGTAGTGTGGTTGTCTGCTTTGATCTGGAATGCCCAGCAGGACACACGTTCTTCCTGTGTGTACCTTCGTACTTAGAATGCTCATGTGTTCTATGGACTAACAAAACACTAAAACGTTTGAGGAGGAACACTTCATTGCAGATTGAAATGTGAAGGGTGAAATGCTGTTTTCTTTACTTTTTACTAGGGTTTAGATAATGTATGCTCAGGCTTAAGATATATTTCTGTTGGCTTTGTATATTTTGTTAATGAATGCATGGTATAATTTATAATATATTCTGTAGTGCAGATACGACCTCTGTATCTTATGTAGGGTGAGCACTTTAAAGTCGGCTGTGAGGAGTGGGTGGACTGCCCTTTCCTCCCTCCGTACAATAAAACTCGTTATCCCCCTGGCTGTCCTTTGGGCTCTTCACATCCGTGGGGCGGCCATGGGCAGCCTGGCCCGCTCCCCGCCCCCCACTTCCCTCGGCCGGAG
This sequence comes from Balaeniceps rex, assembly GCA_013401315.1. Taxonomy (NCBI): domain Eukaryota; kingdom Metazoa; phylum Chordata; class Aves; order Pelecaniformes; family Balaenicipitidae; genus Balaeniceps; species Balaeniceps rex. The sequence continues at coordinate 9,833 of VYZW01012783.1, forward strand.
CAGTTCCGCCCCAACACACTTTCGGTTCCACTTCGCTGGGCTTGGCCGCTGCCTGTGGTGGGCAACCGGTAAGCAGAGGGGGCCTGGCAGCGGCAGGGCGGAAGGGTCGCCTTGCCCTGCTGCGGGGTGCGAGGGGCAGGGTCGTGGGGAAGCACGCTGCGAACAGTGGGGTCGAGATGGGCCTGCGGGGGAGCTGGGGGTGCCCCTTCCGCCTGCGGCACTTCGCGGTAGTGGGGTGCTGGTCCTTGGCGTTAGTTACGGCCTTTGCGTTCTGCTTCCCGTTGCAGACACCGGGAGTCTCCGCAGCGGTACTGCGGGTGTTAGGGATTATGGGGAACCTGAAGGACTGCCCAAGGGGAGTCCGTGAAGGGGTTAAACTTCACCCACTGTGCCTTTCGCTTGTTCTCTGATACCCACTCATGACTTCCTCAGCTTTCGTAGTTGTTTGTCCCAGTTCTGTGAAAAGGCTGCCACGCCTCCTCACTGCTTGTTTCTCAAAAGCCAGTAAACATTAACTTTGAGCACAGGTAAAGCTGCCTGGGGCCCTCAAGAGACCGCAGAGATGGGGATTTATGGTACAATACAACGAGGCCCTTTCTGTGTTAGAAAAGCCCAGATCTTTCAGGCATCTTTGTCCTTCCCTTCCCCTCTGCATGCTGCAAGAGGGTGGGGAACGCTGAATTACCTTGAGCCTCCAAGCAGTGTCTTGCAGAATTTCACAGTCTGGGGGACGGGGCTGCTGAAAGGTCCCTCTGTGGCCCTCCAGGGCTGAATGGGCAGTGCTGCAGCCGTGTCCGCCTCTGCTAGCTAAATGAGATCCTGGTTCTTCCTTTGTCAGCAAGGAAAATAGTAGCTGCCCCTGGAACTGGCCCATGTCCTGCCGTTATGGTCCAGGTTTGTGGGCTGTGGAATGAGCCCTGTGCTCTGCAACTCTGTCGTGGTGGTTCTTTGCTGCCAGACAGTGATTTTTGTCCCTGCTATGTTTTATAATAGAGCCCTGAGGTTATTCATGCAAAGCCTCCGGATCACCTGGGCAAATGCAGAAGTTGCTGTTTATCAAAGCTAAACATACTACCTATATCTGAGTTGCTGAAACAAGGCTGCCTAGAGGAAAGACTGGCACAGGTAGGAATCCACATTCAACTGATGTCTTTGTGATGAAAATACAGTTGCTTTTCCTCAGCTTGGTATTGTTAGTGCTTTTGGGAGGATTACTAGGAGCTGATGTAAAAGTTTTTGATTGTTGGAAGCCTGGAAAAATGAGTTCAACTGTATTTTTAACTCTTAAAAATAGGTTAGATTCTATTATTTTATCTATTTTTAGATTCTGTTTGCGCACCATTTGATTTTAGTCAGGCTGCTGTTACTGTTGGTAACACTGTGCTTGACTGGGAATGCCAAGGCGTTGGTGTTCAGGTGAGTCCCCTGTTGGATGTAGGTGAATAATGACCAGTCAAGAACTTGGCAATTCTTCTGGGCTACGATGTTATCTTGAAACCTTCAGGAGCTTTGAGTCAGCATTCTCCTCTCTTACCAAATACTACAAGATAAAGAAGAATCCGGTATGCTATTCTGTAGGGTGGCGTTCTCAGACACTTTTCCTGCAACCAGGGTGTCTAGAAGATTGAATGTTTAAAAGAGTGAGTTGCTTGCAGTAACTCAGCTTTTAAAGCAATTTCAGAGCTGTGCTTTAAGAAACTTACTAAATGTTGGGATACTTGTGATCTGCTACAAATGCTAATGGTGCTGCTCTTGGAGGTTGGTTCACAGAGACAATTTTCTTAATGTATTTCTGTGTTGGAGACCTAGTGAGAATTCTTTCAACCATGGGTGGAAAACTTTCACCGTTCTGGAAAACACCTGACCAAAAGGAGAGTGAAGGCAAACTGATTTTACCCGGGCAACTGGACGCTGAAGATGAAATCACCAATTATGCTAGTATCAATGACTCTGCTACATCCTGTTTGCCCTCTGTGGGCATTGCACATCGAGGCTACGTCAACTGCCCAACGTGCCAGGGAACAGGAAGGATCCCCAGGGGTAGGTGATTCTTCTGTGTGCTGTTTCAGTGCTTTTTGAGCCTTCTGAGGTTGGTAAGTGTCTCTTTGCCTAAAGACCTTGGTTGAACCAGTTGGTCTTTATTGTATCCGGTCTAGGAATGTCGTGTCTTGGTACCTCCAGCTCACTTGTGACTTCTGTGGGCTGCCTCTGTTGGGGAAGGATGGGGTGGGAAGGCAGGTAGTGCTGTTTCTAGATAATTACTCAAAGCCCACCCTGGAGCCCCTGGGGGGGAGTTGTTTCTGCCCAGAAATCGGAATGCTCAAATTGAAATTTTAGTTGCATCACACTTGCCTTCTAATTGGACAGCATCACCTGTGAGGTGAGCGCAGATGGACACTAGGCTGCTGTGCAGCGTCCTGCAGTGCAGTTTGCTTTATTTACTTGTGTGCTTAGTGTGGTCTCTGATCTGCTGCCACCTCTTTCAGAGCAAGAGAAGCAGCTGGTGGCTCTGATTCCATATGGTGACCAGAGGCTGAAGCCTAGACGAACGTAAGTCCTGTTAAATTTTCCCTATTTCTCATCTTTTGAAAGTTTCTTCTGTGTATGAAGGAAAGCCTCAGTACTTTGGGTGTTTTGCTCTTTGTGCTCTGACTTGCAGTATGTTTGGTGTTTACTGTGTCTTTTCAGCAATAGCAGATGTTGGGGATCTCCAGCAATTTATACTGTAATGCCACCATGTCAGGGACTCTACCCTGCTTCTGCTGTGACTTGATAGCTGGCAAATAGTTCAGCACAAGCCCATCCCAGTTTTCTGGCACCCAAGCTTTTATTGTCTCCTCCCTTTGAGCTGGAGCAGAACTGCAGGTGCTTGCAGCTGACAAACCAAGAGAATGATTGTGGCCCTGGTGCTGTTTTGCAGGAAACTCTATGTATGTCTTGCTGTGACAATCTGCCTGCTGACAACATCTCTCAGCATTTTCTTCCTGTTCCCTCGCTCCATTACTGTGCTGCCTGCAGGGCTGAATGCCTCCTCCATTGGCTTTAATGCCACCACCACCAGTATATACCTCAACATGACGGTAAGTGCTCAACTCAGAGTCAAAGAGTGGATCTGAACAGCTCCCTGCTTATCTCCTGTGCCACTCCATATGTAGGCTAACGAACTGATCGCTGTCTGAAGTCAGTTGTGCCATTCCCACCATCTCAGTCCATTCTCTGGCTGCTTGGAATCAATATCCAGCGTATGTTACAGCATCAGAGGTGTGGCTGGCCTGGCTGCGAGCGAGCAAGTCACACAAAGTGGCCAAAGGGGCTGTGTAGAAGAAACACTGTGATTAATCCTGGGAATCCTTTTTCTTTTGCATCCTTGAGCTGCTTGGTTGTCCTTTTTTGACTGTCACGGGAGACGCTGCAGCATACATGCCTTTGTGGCCAGTCTGGATGTATGTCTGAGGATTTGAAAGGGACAATGTGGTCCAGTGTTGTGGTGTAAGGTCATAGCAGGAGTATATTTAAAGTAGCTTTGCAACAGCAATATATGGCCCTGCTGCAAGGTGATCTGTGTTTTGGGGTTTTTCTTTTTTTGTTTCTCTCTAGAACGTGCTGAACATAACTAATAACAACTTCTACCTGGTCACTGTTGTGCAGCTAGACATAGAGGTTTTGCACCAGGCCCTGGTAGTAGGGAAGACCACCATGAAAACCCTGCTGAATATGAACCCTTTGCAGAGCAGCCAGGTGAGCTCTTCTGTTTCTTGTATTTTTTTTCTAAACTAATCTGGATGTCCTGGACGGGGAGGTGCTTATTGTATACTTGATCCACTCCTTTGTCATCAGTCTGCCAAATACTCAAAGCTCTTCCATGTGCAGCTTCCCACATCCCACTTTGGGAAGGGGTGCTGTAAGAATTTGCATGTTTCTGAGTTTGAAGATGATCTATTCTTGGGCATGGAACATCTGTCTGCTCTTTGGGTAGTGGGCTGGGTTGTGTGCTTGCCTTAAAATGATGCCAAGCTTAAAAACAGGTTAGACAAAACCCTGGTGGGAACAGTTTGAGCACAGCTGATCTGTTCTTGGTTTAAAGGTCAGGTGTGTGGCCTAGATGACCTTTTTAGATCTAACTTCTGATTCGATTTTCTTACCTACTTGAAATTCAGGTTCAGACGCCTAACGAGAGTCCAGTTCTCCCTACTTCAGCTCTCTAAATTGCATACAAACGTAACTGTTTCTTATGTACTTCCTGCTTTCTCTTCTGTTTGCGTTTGCAGGTCTATTATATGGTGGCCAGTAGCATAGTGGACGACAACACCTAGTGAGTAATTCTTGAAGATTTCTTCCCTTGGTTAGTAAGTGATATTAATGCTTATAGGCTTTTCATGACTAGATTTCTTGTGCTAGTCCTGTCTGTAGAGCGAAGCCGAGTGAGTGTGTCCTTTTCAGTTTAATGTGTGGAGCCGATCGGGATACAAGTCTGGCACATCCATTTTAAACTAATTTCCTTTTCTATTTATTGGTATTCTCTGCTTACTGTTGGCTCAACAAGGTCATTTTCCATACATTCTGATGAGTAAGTGATGATATCAATTTGATGTCTAGGTTGTCAACTTTAAATGCTCCATTTGTGAGCAGCTAAAGGTACATTGTACAAACTGCATTTCTCTGCAAATGACCAGCAAACTATGTGAAGTTCATGGCAACCAAAGCTTCTGTGCAGACAGGGTGGTGCCCGGCATATTTATGAGGCCTGTGCTTACTAGATTCCCAGTTACAGAGTTATACCAGCAAAAACATGTTTTACTGGTATAAACGCTGCTGTGCTTGAAGGACTTTGCCTACATAGCTGTTGTTAGAATATTGCAAAGACAGACCTTTTTGGAGAAGCAGAGAGACAGGAGACACATGGTGCAGGCAGCTCCCATGAAATTAATTCTCTCTTTTCTCTTGTAGTAACATTTGCACCTGGACAAAAGTCAAAGTTCACAATGTTCTGCTGCATATACAGTAAGTGATGCCTGGTTCAGAGCTATAACTAACACCCATGTCACCTACACTGTTTCTCAACTCCCTTCAAAAGAAGGTCTGCAGTCACTGTTCTTCAAGACCAGGACTGCCCGCAATGCGAATGTGCTGTTACCCAGGTAAGGTGTGCTGAGGCGTGAGGAGGAGATAATTCTCCAAAGCTCTTGCTGCCCTGAGAAGTCCCCTGGATTCAGGCTTACTGACAGCTTAAGCTGTCACTGTTGCTTAAGGCAAGCTGGCCTGGCAGACTTCTTTCTGGAATGCTGATTGTAGCTGTTGGGAAGTAATTCTTTGGTCTAGAGCTAGAAGAACTGACTGGTTTGATTATGCCTGCTTACCTTGTGGTGTTGGGGGCAGACTCATTCATCGTGGACTCTGTGTGGATGTGCAGATGATTGCCTCAGGTGTTCTGACAGCAGCTGCTGGGAGCAGGGCAGGACAAAGCAGGCTTTTCTGCAGATTCTGTTGACCGAGGCAGCTCCTGTTCAGCGAATGGGACCAGAGGACCATGCTCAGCTTGACTGTGCTTTAGAGTATGACAGGCCCTGCTGGGAAAGCAAATGCAGGTTGGCTGTTCCTCCCTGCCAGGGAGGAAGGAGCACAACTGCAGTTTTATAATACAGATCCTGCTGGGACAGGTTGCTACTGTTCTGATCTGAGTTAGAGCTAAACCCAATGTGTGAGACAGGGAAGCTCTTACGACGTTTAGCGGTGCTAGAATGCCTCCATGCAGCCGTGAAAGAAAAGCGGTCTTCATTAGCTGAGTTTAAGCCACTTTGGAAAACTCTGCAGCAGAAATTGTCTCCTTGTGTAGCCTGTGTCCACTAGAGGGATCTCCCTGCACATCTGTGTTGGCAGACTCCAGGTTGTGAGGCCACTCTTGGAAGATGGACCTCTAGGTTCACCATCTGCAGGCTGTTGTCACTGAGTCCATGATTCCTTCAGGAAGGAGGAACTGCTTTTGTGTTATGGTCTTTTGTGCTAATCTTAAAGCTAGGGCTTCATCTGCCGTATCTGGAAACGGACTGTGAATATTAGGAAAAGCGTTTGGAGAAAGCATGTGAATCTCTTGGAGGCATGCCAGGCTGGAATTCTCCCAAGTCACTAAAAAAAAGTCACTGGCGATCTCCCGAAACACAGGTGTTTAAATCTTGGTCTTCTGTTGCAATTTGAAGGGCTGTATTGTCAAGTTTCTTGTTTTATGGGTCTTAACGCAGGTTTTAACTGTAATCAGTGCTGGGTGATGTGAAGTTTAAACAGGTAAAGTATGCAGAGAAGCCCCATGCTGCTCGAAGCATGGCAAAAATGGTGCATTTTGGACAGCATGGAGAGTGGCTCTGACTGTTAAGGCAACAGTGTCCTCCTTAGCTGATGCTCTGGGCTGACAGGACCTTTGCGCTCTCTACCTGCAAGCTCTCTATTAGCCGGAAGCTGAAGATGATTCCAGTCATCTGTACACTTTTCTGCACCACATCTCCTCCTGCCTATATTACCCACTGATGGATTGCATAGTGTTGGGAGAAACTACTTGATGCAAACAGCTCTTGAGGTGGCACAGAAAGACAGTAATGGAAAAATACATGCTTTTGTCTAGCTAACTCCATAAACAGCCGCCTGCTGTGACTTGCACTAGCAATTTGGGAACAGTTAAATGGTGAAATGGCACAGGAGTGTTATGCTGGGGTAGGAAGTCTTAACGGGCTTCTAGAACGGCCAAAGCCTCTGTTGTGATGGTAGTGATCTTGTAAAGAATCTTTAATGCAGTCTGAAAGATGCTTTCCCTCTCCAACATGTGAAATTGAGCTGAGGGTATCTTGACACTTGTGTTCTGGGGCTATGTAACAGGCACAAAACAGGGTGGCAGTGGGAGCTCACCATGGGAGCTTTACATTACGAGAAGTCTCATCTGGGACAATCGCAAGTGCAGTTCTGGTCTGCCTTTTGCCTTGCAGGGGTACCCTGACCTGCACGTACCTGTCTCACTTGGAGCAGCTGGCTTTTGAAGACTACCAGTACGTGGACTGCCGGGGGAATGCCACGCTACCTCGCCCACTGCACCACCGCCCACCATGACGGGGCCAGGTTGGCAGAGCTTTTGGGTGCAGCATATTCCACCACAAAGGCAACTCATAGGGAGACAGACTTCTGGGGCTTCTTCTCAACCTATGCCTTAAACAGGAGGCTTGGTGTTTCCTGGATAAGACTTCCATCTCTCGTGCAAAGATGGTAACATACTTGGCCTTATCAATGTGGACTCTGCTGCCCTCAGATTGCAGCTTTCTTGTTTCAGTGCCTTATCATGGCTGATGCTTCAGCGGAGTGACCAGTGCATGGGGTGTCTCTGTGTGGCTGATGGGAGTGGGCCACACTCTTGTGTTTCACTGCTACTTTGGAGGCAGTGCCCTGCTAGTCAGACTAACTCTAGTTGTTTCCTCCTTGCATAATTTTGCACTTCCGTCCTGAATTTAAGTATTTCATAACTTCAAAAAGAAGGACTGTGATGAGACTTTTTGGCTGGATTGCATCTACATCGCCAGAATCTAATGCCACTTGCACAACCTGCACAACAAGAGCAAGAAACAGGACTGATGTCTCTAGGTCTCTGAGTCTTAAGAAAAACTACTGCGTGTTGTGCCAAAAACCCTTGTGAGACTGACTCTTGGGTGACTGCTGTTTTAAGCTGTCCAGTATAGCAGGTGAGAATATGCATTTATGTATATGTGTATTTTTAAAACAATTTCATCCACTAGCTATTCCTTAATGGCATCCATTTCGGTGAGAAGAAAATGCATATCATATCATGAAACAAAAAGATCGCTGCTTTCCAGCTAGTGGTGTGTGGGGACCAGCATATGCTGTTTGTTGTATTGATTTCTTACATGCTTCGGCATTTAATGCTTTCAGCTTGAACAACCATGAGAGTTCATTTCTGACTGGAATAGCTTAGTTTGCATTAATGTCAGGAAATAGCTGGTTTTGGGGTGTTTTGTTGTTGGTTTTTGTTTGTTTGTGGTTTTGTGGGTTTTTTTTGGTTTGGTTTGGGTTTTTTTGTTTGTGTGTGTGTGTGTGGTGTGTGTTTTTTTTTTTTTTTTGTCTAAAGCTGCAAAACTACCCAACAGACTTTACAGGAGGAGCAGCTCTGGCAGCCTTCTCTCCTCCCAGAGCTGCCAGTTGTATCCCCCAAACGATGGAAGGGTTAAACGTTATTCCTTAGGTTCTAGTTTAGATGCTGCCTGATGCATTCTAGATGGTAAAATAAGAGCCTGGGAGTTGCTGGACTACAATTTTTACTCGGCAGTTCAGCATTTTCCCGTGTCTGTCCCACTGAAGGGTAGAACCAAAGTGTCAGAATAGTTGAAGACTATTGAAGTCTCTGATCCTGTCTTCAAAATATGCTTCCTAAACCAGCACCTCTTACAGAGCTGTTGCAGAGTGTTGCTCCTCACTGTATCATCCACTGAGATCACGCTGAAATGGTAACTAATCAGCTTCCTCCCTGAAGCAGGGATAAAGCAGTTCCGTGTCCCAATCGGAAATCCTCCCTGCTTGTCACATCTCTACAGTGCTTTTTGTATTTGCCCCATTGTTGGTTCTGCTATGCACTTCCCTCTCCTGCTGTTGGGTTTCCAGCTGTGCTTCTATACCGCTGTTATCCACTTGCACCGTTACCATCTGTTCACAAATAAAGGGCCTTGTGCAACCAGAGATGGATGGCTTGTCTCTGTACAGCGTGTCTTCAGCCTTGCTATGGCTACTGTACAGCTCCTGTGATGCAGCAGCTTCTTCATCAGCAGGTACCTGGGCATGAAGGGAGATGGGAGACTTGATGGGGAGAAGGCTTTAAGGAAGATGCAGAGCTGAGACCAGGGAAGGTGCCTGAGGCTGAACTGGCCAGCTGTGGCCAGTTGTGTACTTGCCATCTGTGGATGCAAGCATCCCGGGGGGTGTGGGGGGGGAGAGAGTAGCTCACTGTGTGTATGAGCCAGAGAGCCTCCATGGAATCATAGAATCATTTAGGTTGGAAAAGACCTTTAAGATCATCAAGTCCAACTGCAAACCTAGCACTGCCAAGTCCACCACTAAACCATATCCCTAAGTGCAAATCTACATGTCTTTTATCCTGGCCTGGCCATCCAGCCAGTTTTTTACCCAGCGAAGGGTACGCTCATCCAAGCCATGAGGGGCCAGTTTCTCCAGGAGAACGCTGTGGGAGATGGTGTCAAAGGCTTTACTGAGGTCCAGGCAGACGACACCCACAGCCTTTCCCTCGTCTGCTAAGCGAGTCACCGTGTCGGAGGAGGAGATCGGGCTAGTCAAGCAGGACCTGCCTTTCACAAACCTACGCTGACTGGGCCCGATCCCCTGGTTGTCCTGTACGTGCCGTGTGACGGCGCTCGGGAGGCTCCGCTCCGCCATCCCCCATCAGGCTGACGGGCCCGTGGTTCCCCGGCTCCTCCTTCCAGCCCTCCACAGCTGCAGCCCGCTCTCCTCGCCCGCATCCTTGCATCCCCTCCCCGGCCGCCCTGCCGGTTTTCCGGCGGTGAGCTGTTCGCTGAGGGTGGCCCGGGTGCGAGCCCTCCGCCAAGGGAGCCGAGCGGGCAGGGCCCCGCCGCCCCCGTCCGCTATCACCCCCGCCGCCTTCCCCGTCCGCCACCAATCACAGAGCTTGATGTCATAGACCGGCCCCAGGCGGGAGTCGTTCTAAGCACCCTCTGCCCTCTCTATGATCGCTGCCAGCGCGCCCCGCGCGCGGTCAGACATCACTTCCGTCGCGCCCCGGTGGCGACAGTTGGCGCCGGCTGCGCGCATGCGTGGTGGCGGTGGGGAGGGCGGAATCATGGCGGACCTGGCGGCGCTGGAGGAGTTGGCGAAGCTCGAATACTTGTCGCTAGTCTCCAAGGTCTGCACCGAGCTGGACAACCACCTGGGCATCAACGACAAGGACCTGGGTGAGTGCTGCCTTTGGGGATCTCCGCGGCGAGCGCGGCCCGGGGCGCTCCTGGGGCGCGGCAGCCGGTGTCTGTGGCGTTACGGGCCTGACGGCAGCTGTGGGAAGGGCTGTTGTAACCCTTTCTGTCGCCCGGGACGTGTTTTGCGAAGGGGCTTTTCGAATTCAGGGAAGAAAAAACCCAAACCCATGATTTTTCTTCAAAAAAACTTGTCGTGAGCGTGAGAAAGTGCTTCGGTCCGGGCTCCTACGAAGGTGTTGTCTCACAAAGGGAGTTCGTTACCCGGTGTGCAACAATTCAATTCACACACTGAGTCGAGATATCGATTTTATTTCATTTCTGTACAGAGATGGGTGCTAGGTGGTAATTCCACAAAGCTAGCACGCCGAATCATCAAGTCGGCATCTGTTTATACACACTCATTGCCATATTCAATTCCTTGTACATATGCGGTATTATGATTAGCTGTGATTGGTTAAAATCTCTTTGTTTGCTATTTAAATGAGTGAGCATGCTCAGTTGTCCTTCACTTTGTCTGGGGTGTAATTATGGTAGGGGGCTCGTGAGTCGGTGGTCGCGATCTCCCCCTGCTGGAATTACCTTTCCCCTAGTTACTGTTTTTCGGCAATTGTCCAGTTTTTCCGGCACCTTCTGGGGTAGGATGTTCCCTTTTATCAGTTTTTCAGTTCTTCTTCAAGGTGTAGTTGCTCCAGGATGTCTTTGGTTAAAGGATAGTGAAAGTTTGTTCTTCTGATAGGGATGATTAAGTGTCCTTTACTTACAAAAACATCTTGGCCTGAGTTTCAGAGTTAGCCTTCAACGAAAGGACTTGGAAAAGGAGCCGCTGCTATCGCAAGCAGCCTGGCAGCTTTTCCGTAGGTGGACAGACCGAGCTGGTCACTGCGTTGCCAGGAGAACAGCTTTTACCCAAATACAAAGTACTTACACTGCTCTTTAATTATTTGTTCTAATTTACTTTCTGCTTTTTCTTCGCAGCTGAGTTTGTGATAAGTCTTGCTGAGAAAAATACTACGTTTGACGCATTTAAAGCAGTTCTTCTAAAGAATGGTGCTGAGTTTACCGTAAGTGAGATCTGAATGTTATTTGCACATTATTCTTGCCTGGGTGTATTTTATAGAGCTTTTTGTTTTAAAGAGAGAGGTGCGTGGAGTGAGTATTGGTGGTCTTCAGTTGGAAAACTACACGCTAATTAGCTTTTCAGTATTCCTGTCTCATCGAGCTGAGCCTCCCCCTCCTTACTTTTTTTAAAGAACTTTTGTAGTTTTTGCGAAGCATCCTTCTAAGGACTTGAACTGCTCATTGTCTTGTTGAGCATATAAAACATGGAAGAAACAACTTTTCACGAAGGCAAATGTCGTCATAAGTCTTTTTATGATACGTAGATGCTGGGTTCATGAGTTCCTCAGAAATAACTGTAGCTGGATTAAATAGGTGATTAAAAATGACAAGCAGAAAAGTCACTTAAATGGATTTACATAATCATTTTCAGATTCAACTTATTATATCTTTTTAGGACGTACATGAAGTCCAATGATACTTTCTAAAAATGAACCTGCGTCTTCAGAATTGAGCTTTTTTTTGTCCTGCTAATCAACCCTCACTTGTGCCTTCTAATAATGAAAAACAGCTTTGCAGGCATTTCTTAGATTAAAGTATTTTATTAAACTTTACAGGATTCCCTTATTAGTAATTTGCTACGTCTCATACAGACGATGCGGCCTCCACCAAAGCCATCTACGAGCAAAGGTACGTATAATCTTGTACCTCTTATTGGTTCAGTGTAAAAAGAAAAAAAAAAACCTCTTAGTCTTTTGTAGTTTTTGGCCACATTTGGTGAGATTAATGTAGTTATTGTTCTAGTCTTGTAAGGCAAGACTTTGTATCTTATCGTTGCAGTGGGAGCCTCTCTGTTGTTAGCGGTAGATTAGCAAAGCTGTTTAAGCACTAAAAGCATACTGAGTACACTATTTAGAGTATTTATGTATTTCACAGATTCACTAATAATCAGAATTTTATTTGTGGGAAGGTACCATTGTAATCTTTGAATTGAATCTCTGTAAAATCTGTATCGACCTTTGCATTTAGATGAAAATTAAACTTTATATTCAATTATAGAAAAATCAGGAGCAACTCATTCTAGCTCTTCTAAGTTTTGGGTGTTTTTCTTTGTTTTTTTTGTTTAAATCTCAAAATCAGAGACAGCTGTCAAACCCAAATCGGAAAAGGAGAAGTTGAAGGAATTGTTTCCAGCCCTTTGCAGGCCAGACAATCCCAACATCAGGGTAAGGTCATAATTTCAGATTTCTTTTGTGAGTATGCGCAAACATAATTCCCTCCCTTCCCATTTCTCTTAGTTCCAAGTTTTTTTCATGTTAATGTGAGTGTCTCCTGCTAATGCGTGGATAAAAGTGGACTGTGAGAAATGAAATACAAAAGAGGCAGAAGGCTGGTATTATTGCATGTAGTTATCACGAATAGCTGTTACAGCAATTGCCAAGTTGGTACTATTTTGCAGAATACCTGGAAGATGAAGTTCTTGTGACATGAAATTTGTAGCCTGGCCTTTCTTACATAATGTTCAAAGTAACGATGGATTATAAACTAGATAGAAACTTCAGACATTCAGATACTACGAGGGACTTGCATTTTATATTTCTGCAATAATCTGAGGTGTTGAGATGAAGCTGTCTTTTGTATAAAAGCAGAATTGTCCCAATATTGTGGCAAATTAGGGGAGTAGCTTTATTACTTTTTCTTTTTTCCCCCCTATATCACGTATTCTGTCTGATCTTTTTTTGTTTTATGTTCTTTCTAAATAGATACGCATGTGATTATCCTTTCTGTAGACTAATTCTCTGTGACAGACTTCTTATCAGCCTTCTTACAGAATGGTTCTCTGTTCTTGCAGAATATGCTGGATGAAGATGATGTGAAAGTGGCAGCTGATGCGCTTAAAGAACTCGAAGCTCTAATGCCTAGTGCGGACAGGCAAGGCAAGCAAAGGAACAGTGACCACCGGTAGGTTTCTAGTATGTCTTTGGGAGTGGGTATTGGCAGTTGGTATTGCCTGCTCGCTCTGTTCTTGTGTGGAATTTCACTGCCAATATGTAATGTTTGTTTGCTAGGGCAAAGAAACCGGTCAAGGAGCAGAAGTCGGAGTCCCAGTAGGGACCGTAAAGATCGAGACAAGTACATCGAGAAGAGCAACGAGAGATGGAGAGACAAGCACATAGACCGTCCACCACCTGAGGAGCCTTCCATTGGAGACATTTACAATGGCAAAGTCACAAGTATAATGCAATTCGGATGCTTTGTGCAGCTGGAAGGACTAAGGTACCTTCTGATGTTCTCAATAAATCTGGTACTATTCCATCTGAGCTCTCTTTCCTGCTAGTGTCTTAAAGAGGTTATGAGGCTACAACAGGGTTTGCTGGGTTTTGATGCCAAAATGAAGGTCTGTTTCAGAAAAAATAAATTTGACAGCAGAGAATGTTCTCCTTATAAAAACCAGTTTATGAACATACACAAACAATCAGTTGGCAACAAAATATTTTAATCCAGACTCTGAATGATCTGAAGGACTGTCGGAGTAATAATGTACAACCTCCCATGCCCCTCTGTTTGTTTCACCTACAGGAAGCGTTGGGAGGGCTTGGTCCACATCTCAGAGCTTCGAAGAGAAGGACGAGTTGCCAATGTTGCCGATGTTGTGAGCAAAGGACAAAGAGTAAAAGTCAAAGTGTTATCCTTTACTGGCTCCAAAACCAGCCTGAGCATGAAGGTATGGAAGACATTCTGTAGTGCTTGTAATAGTTTATGGTGCCAAAATTTTTAAAGATTAGGCCTCTTTTTGCTATTTTTTTTTGGTTTTGATGAAAACGAGTACATAACCCTTCAAGTGGGCGTTAAAAAAATTGAGTTATTGTTCTGTGTTTAAGTGGCCTATTACTTTTTACCCATTTTCTGTAGGTTCTTGTTTTTGATGTAATGTTCCTAAGAATTTTTTGACTTGACGTGTTAGCTAAGTGACAAGGCAAACCTCAAGCTGTTGCTATGTTTGTCTTCCTTTTTCAGTATGAGAGAACCATTTTATTTTAAATGAAATTGCTGCTATTGCCAAGGCAGAGTAGAGTGTTCAGGCCTTGGGGTGTACTTGCCTCACAACACCAGCTGAAAAAAAACCCCGAACATGCAAAATAGCATTTTCTGTGTACAGGCTGTTGTTGGCAGTAGTCTGTCTGAGAAACGTACTCTGCTTTTTCTCTTGTGTTAGAGGAAGCACCAGTGTTAATAGGTGAGGAGAAGAGCAATATAGGTAGAGCTGATTGATTGATTAATCAATCTAATGTAGGATGTTGATCAAGACACTGGGGAAGACTTGAACCCAAACCGGAGGAGAAACCTGGTTGGAGAAACCAATGAAGAAACTTCTATGAGAAACCCAGACAGACCCAGTCACCTGTCCCTGGTGAATGCCCCAGAGGTGGAGGATGATAGCCTTGAACGGAAACGCCTCACCCGAATTTCAGACCCAGAGAAATGGGAAATAAAACAGGTGTGTTTTGTATTCGGGGAAATACGGTGTCAGTCAGTAAAATTGCTAGGGAGTTTCATGAACTAGAATACAGCTCCTTGATTGTTTGTGTAACTTATTCCTCACCTCTAAATTGCTGCCTTCTTGCGATTCGGGACTTCTAGCTTAGTTCTAACTGTGAGGATAGCCCTGCTTTGAGCAGGAGGTTGGACCAGGTAACCTCCAGAGATCAGTCTGACCTGGAGGATCACGCTCTTTATCCAGCAACGCTTAGGTGGTATTTGATTATCTGTGCAGTCCTGCCATGCATAAGCCAGCTGTCTCACACTGATGGCATTTAGAATAACAAAAGGACTATTTGCTCAGAGACTGGATGACTTGGGCAGACATGTGCTAGAATGTAGGACCATTCCTTTGTT
>VYZW01012785.1:10753-21412 GCA_013401315.1 Balaeniceps rex
AGGTAAATACATAGAATCACTGTGTCACAAGTTAGAACATTGCTTATCTTCAGAGACAATGGCTTTAGTAGTCAGGCAGCTTGTTTGGGATGCCTAGCACCAGCGTGGCGGAAACAAGCCAGGACCACAGGCTTGATTCATGGCTGAAGGCAAATGGGTGTGGGTTAGACTACAGACTTAGGTAACAGTTCTGTGGATTGCCATCATGAAAAGGTAAAACTGGGAACAATTAATAACTGCAAGGCAAGTGGGAGTTATTGCAGTACGGCATTCAAAGTAATGCCCTTGAACATTCTTTTCAGAGTCACAGGTGGAAATTGCATTGTATAGCTGCAGCTAACCTGGAAAAAGAGATCGTTACTGAAAGCACCAGTGTAAAGCATCTGGCAGACTCAGACTTTGGACTGACGGATTTGTGGAAATATCTGGATTTATATCATTTCATCACATACTTTTAAAATCTTAAAATATGTTGATGTTTTAACATGGCTTTTTTAAACCAGCCTCCTAAAAGGTGTGTGAAAATAGAAATCCCCATCAACCTACAGTGAAGCCCTGTCATTGATGTATGACTGATTGAACTTGGAAACATCGATTCTGAAAGTGAATCTGTGAAGAAGAGATCCCTGGACCAGGCATGTCAATGTGCTCTGTCATGAATTAGGCTCACAGGCCAGACTACATTTATTGAACGAGTATTGACTGTAGTATGCATGCTGGAGGGGGTGGAATGACAGTGTCACTTGCAGAAGGAGAACTAGTTTTTTACATACACATAGACTATTTACCAGGAGCTCTGCAGCTTTTCTTGGCCTATTTGGGTGACCTGGGACCTGCTGTGCACTCTCAGCTGCCTGTACCTGCACATGAAGTATTGCTCTTAAGGTACTGTGAGAGCTGTGGCAGTCAGACAAAAGCATGAAAGCAAATTATTATGCCCAGCTCTAAAGGTTGTGTAGATTTACTCCTACATAACTGTTAATGTGGCATAGGATATTATTATCCTGGCAGCAAGGGACTTGCCTAGGTGTGCATGTAGCACGAGCCCCTCTTAGGTTAACATTTTCAGCACCCACTGACTCTGGCTGGGCCCACTTAATAGCTTTCATTTCTATACATACATGCAATCCATGATGCTGCTGAGAGCTCAGGCTAATACCTCATACCTACACCCCTCCTTAATCCAAAAAAGTATACAGTTCATAAATGCCTTTGACTAGCTTATTTCAGGAGATACACAGGTTTCTTGTACCTCTCTGGGGAGGAGAGAAGTGAGGCAGAAATGGAAAAAACTCCTGAAGACATTTTCTCTATGGTTTGCAGCACTCTGCAGGTAAGGCTGGGTTGGCTTCCTGGACCAATGTCTCTTCCTACTCAGCGTCAAAAGGCTCACCAACGCACGGTGCAGCTGCACTGCACAGCTCTACACTGTTTTCCCAAACTACAGAAGCAAGGCCTTTGCTCCAATTCAAGCCTAAGGAAATAATACTAAACATGGAAGAGAACGAAGAGAAATGCACCTTTTTGGTGTTAATTACTCAATTAAAATACCTTTTAAAATATTCTATTTAAATATTCTATTTAAAATAGAATGCTTTGGGTTGGAAGGGACCTTTAGAGGTCATCGAGTCCAACCCCCCTGCAGTGAGCAGGGACATCATCAACTAGATCAGGTTGCTCAGAGCCCCGTCCAACCTGACCTTGAATGTTTCCAGGGATGGGGCCTCCACTACCTCTCTGGGCAACCTCTTCCAGTGCTTCACCACCCTCATTGTAAAAAATTTCTTCCTTATATCTAGCCTAAATCTACCCTCCTTTAGTTTAAAACCATTAGTCCTTGTCCTGTCACAACAGGCCTCGCTAAAAAGACTGTCCCCATCTTTCCTATAGGCCCCCTTTAAGTACTGAAAGGCCGCAATAAGGTCTCCCCGCAGCCTTCTCTTCTCCAGGCTGAACAACCCCAACTCTCTCAGCCTGTCCTTGTAGGAGAGGTGCTCCAGTCCTCAGGTCATTTTTGTGGCCCTCTTCTGGACCCGCTCCAACAGGTCCATGTCCTTCTTGTGCTGAGGGCTCCAGAGCTGGACAGACATTGCATTCTGTAGACTTCCCACAGAACTGCTAACTCCTAGATTATTGGCCTAGAGACTTTTTCATGTATCCATTTCAAAATAGAAGGGTGTGTTTATACATAATTAAATATATATGCATATATTTTTTTTTTCTGTTTTCCAAAGTGTAAAATTAACTATTGTTACTTTTCTGACTTAATGACTTAAGTACCATTTCTCCAGTTCTGTGATTGCCTGGTTGATGTTCTCCAGCTTACCCCCTGAGATTTACTGTATTAAATATAGCCTGAAGGTAAATTGGAGTGTCATTATGGGTCCTTAAAAAGTGATTCTTTAGTGTCTTTAATTGACAAAGATTGCTTGTTAAGCCATATTGTTCTTATGACCTCAAAATAACTGTCAAGAAAGTAAAAAATATTAGAGAACAAGTTGTGCAGGCTACTATGCTGACAAAGATCATTACTTATGACTTAACTATATGAAATACTGAGGGATAGCATTTATCTGATATCTGGTGGGAAGGCACTGTTCTTGAGTGTATTCATCCTGATTGGGGTATTACAGCTGGAGACTGAAACAATAAAAGCCTCTGCAATAGAAAAGTTTCTGGAACCTGTTAGGTAGTTGCTGGACAAATGTTAGTATCTGAATTAAAATGTTAATTCCGTTTATTCCATTAACATAGCCTATTGCAAATGCCAAGGGACAATGGGGACTGAGTCATACCAGGTTCTTTTGAAAGCACATCAGAAGATAAGTGCTGCTAATGTGGTGTTTCATGAATGTTATATCTTGCTATCCTGAGGGCAGTTTGAGATAGTTGGGTTTAATTTATGCTGTGATTGGTGTTCAGTGAGTTACCCCAGCACAGCTGATGTACATTTTTGTGACTTAGCCCACAACCACACGCTTATTTCTACCCTCGCTAACTGGCACACCTGTTTACAGTGATCAGCATATAACTGGTGTGGATGTGTGGACTCTCAAGTGAACGGTCCCTTAATATTTCCTGATCCATCTAGAGACTGGAAGGTGGTTTTTTTTAGCATATATTTAGCCTTTTCTAAAATAAGATAATTCAAATGATTCTTGTATTGTTTGAATCTGCACATGGTTTAGTCTTTACGTATCTCTAAAAATGTCTTTCCCAGAACACTTTCTCTCTCAGCAGTCTAATATTTAAACTTTAATTGAAACTAATCTTCTGGTTAATTACATTTTTTCTTTTTTTTACTTGCTTAGGCTTTTCTGCAATTATAGCTCTTACCATGATTCTTGCACTTCTCCCTCTTTTTCCTAGCCTTCTGTAATTCTTCTTTTAGAAGGTCATTGTCTGTGGGGATTATAGAGGATAAAAGAAATTTTATAGGTCGGGTTTTTAAAGAGGTGTATGNTGTATGTAACTAGACCACAAGGCTCTCAGAGGGCGCATCTGCCTTTGGAGTGGTGCACAGAAGGGAGGACACATCCATGCCATCTTTGCCAGCTCATGGCATTTCTCTGTCCCAGATGTGTGCTATGGATGTGCAGAGCACTAAGTGCATCCACACTGCAAGTGACGTGTTCTCATTGGTGTCCTGAGTGCAGAGCTCCAGCCTGCTTCCACCCAGAGCAAAACCTCTTGAGGCTCACCCCTGGAGCACTCCAGGGCATCCCATAAGACTCCAAGTACAGACATAAAGAAAATTCACACCAAAAAGAACAGCCTTTCTCATGCACTGACTAGGTAATATAGATGGATCCAGCTGGGTATCTAGGATCAGAGCCACAGAAGAACTTAGGTACCTAAACATAACTGGGACCAATTTTAGGAGCTATTTTCAGGATTAATGAAGACATACAAACCATACCCTGTCACTGACTGTGAATGGTTGAAGGCTGGGGGAGCACACAGAGAAGCATCGTCTGTGCTGGTTCAACTCTTCTTCCCTGGGTATTTAGCAATCAGATCCATTAACCCTTGGGCTGATCCAGCATGGCTGCAGCTCTCTTTTGACAAATACTTTCATTTGCATTCAGAATTCTGGTTGCTAGAGGAAGAGATAAGTTAGCAATGAAAGGGTTTTTTTCACATATAATTAATTAAATATAGTGTAACTGTATATTTATTGTAAATAACATGTAGACCTGAAAGCAGGATTCAAAACCCGTGACTCTTCATTCCCAGATGAGTGCCTCAAATGACAGATTTCAGTATTACTCATTCTTGCCTTTTTTTTTTTCCCCTCATGAATTTTAACTTCTCTCTTGTGCTATGTCACAGATTAAACAAGAAGTGGTGGGGATCCCTGTGGGTTTTGACTACTCTAAACCCTGGAAATCACAGTGTTGTAGAGACGGGATGATGTATTTTTAAATCCCCTCAAACTAAGGAGGCCAAGAACAATTTCTAAGTTCTAGCTGATTGATTTTGCAATTAGTTTGTTGGGAAAGAGGCATGTAATATCACCAGCAGTTGTTTTTTTTCAAAGGCCTAAGCTTCATTCTGTCGTTCAGAAGATTTCTAATGTTTCAAAAAATACACTCCGCCACACCTCTCATCCATTTTGTTAATCCTAAATTATTGATCTGCAGTGGATGGAGATGCCTTTGTTACAAGCCTGATACAGATGACTAAGCTCTGGAAAAGATTGGAGTTCAGCTCTAAATTATAATTTTATTGTTTCCTTGAAAACGAACATACCGCGGCTTTGTGGGCCAGAGAGGGAGTAATATGGTTGGGATTTCAGTCCTCTATAATAGCTATAGCTCTGTACAACTTGGGGCATGAAGGGGGGGCATCTTTGGGGTTTTTTTGGTATTTTGTATTTGCAGCTTTGTGAAAGTGATCATAGAATACTGCTCAGTCCTAGGGAAGTGAAAAATAGTGAAACATATGCCTATGCTAAATAGCACTACTCTTTTGAAATAGCATGATTTTATTTAAATATACATTATTTTGGGGAAGGAAGGGGTGGGTGGATGACTGAGGAGCAGTAATGGATAGAAGAGCTGTGACAGGCTTTGGAAGAGATATTTGATACAAGCAATTGTTTTGGGGGAATACAGATTACTGACTGCAACTGCCACTGAGTTACCTGCAATATGGGAGAAATGCATATTGTTTTAAAGGACTGAATCTAAAACTGCTGCAGTATTTTTTTAACATTTTGCCGTGCTGCCCACTGAATTAGTAGGAGGACATGTTAATAATCTACCATCTACAGCTCTAATAAGTCTCATCTAGGGATGTGAATCTATTTTGCTTTGCAAGCAGAATAACCTCAATTATCTTGGAAAGTGCGCTGTAGCAAACTTTCTGAGCCCTGCAGGCACCTCCTACCTTTTTTTAGTCCATTTGACATCATGTGCTTTCTGGGATTTAGATGTGAGCCTCTCAAAGATGACAGGTACAAAGTAAAAATGTGCAGATTCTTAACTTCTGGAGTTTGATCAGAACAGATCTACACAACCACAAAATCATCAGTTTATTTGTGAATTGAAAAAAAAAGCACCAGAAAACTGCTGTTTGTTTTTTCCTTTCCTCCTATAAAGGCTCATAAACCCTAATCTCAGCTCAGAATTTCACATAAAGAATCACTTTTACATTTGTCCAAAATCTTTATTAGTTTTTTGGATGTGCACCCAGAAGTTCCTCTTCCAGTTTTGCCAGAATACAGAGAATTTATGCTTGCTTTTCCTCATGTGTACACTTTGTCCAGCTGAAGTCAATGGTCTTACAATACTGTTTTATAAAACAGTGTAAGGGCATGATCCAATAATCTTTGAAGTTGGTGGAAATTTTCTCACATATTCAGTGATCTTTGGATTGTCACCAAAGTGAGAAGTGCCCTCTCTGTTGGTCTAACCAACTTTCTGCGGGGAGTGGGTGCTGGAGCGTTTGGAGCCCAGTTTAGGATTAGGGACTTTGTGACAGAAAGAAAGCTTAACGCTTCATGCCCTGGATCACATGCAGTCCCACTCCGTGTCAGATACTGTATATATTTTCTAGACTTTGAAAGTTTTGGCAAAAAATTATAAATTATCAAAGAGTCACCACTACAGTCAGCATGTTTGGAGAATTGTGTTTGCAATTGGTATTAGCCTTCGATACCGGCACTGCTGTACAACTCACAACGCTCCCAACCACAAACCCATGCTCCCAGGGACAATTACTGCATGACAGGTACGTCTATATTACTGTCCCCATTTTCAGATTTTTCTTATTGCTTCCAGAAAGGAGAAAACAAGGATGTCAGGGCAAAGGCTACCCTTTGTAGCATAGTATGTGGGTGGCTTGCTGAGTGCTTGTTTGCATGCACACCCATGAGCAGCAGCTGTCTGTGCCGGGCTCTGGGTCCACTGAACTGGTCTCACCTGGGCACTGCGCGGTGGCAGTGGTGGCAGCGGTGGCTCCATGGGGGACGCCTACTGCCCTGTGGTTTGGCAGCATCTCATTGTGCATTGGCACCTCTGTCTCCCTCTATCTTGTCCTAAGCAACTTGAAACATTTGTGGCTGTGGTTTCTGGTACCAAGGGCTGAATCCGAACAGGTACTGAGTATGAGAAGCTTCCAATGCACTCACAGGGTTTGATTTATTGAAAAATAAATAGAGTGGAAGCTAGTGTTGCTATTGTTCAGCTCTAGGAGCCAAAGGCAACAGTAAGTGTGAGCTTTGCATGTCTCAAAGGCCTTCTTTTGCTTTGGCATCTATTATTCCTGCAAGAGTTGCTATCTGTTGTTTATGTTGTTTACTCACAAGCTCCTAAGCAATTACTTTCAGTCCATTGATCTGGTAAAAGCAAAGGAGAAAAGTCATGCGATTACAGCTGTTGTAAACTGCACAGTAGAGCGGCAGAGGAGAATTTTGTTTTGCTTTAGGTTTCTTCTGTAGACTGAAATTAATGAATGGCATGGAAGATAGGGAGGATCAGCAAGAAATGTTTCTTTTTGCTCTGCTTGATGAATGCTTTGGAGAGATACAGAACAGTACTTGGTGAAAAGTTTTTTTACTGTCATATGATCAGGCAGTGGTTTTAATACTGCTTTATATTCTGGCAAACTTGTCTTTCAAATAAATGTCAAACTAGGACTGTGTTTGTTTCTGCTGTTTCTTTGCATTTTTATAGCTAAAAAAGGCTACAGAAATTATTGTTAACTTTTTCATTAAAAAAGCCCTAAAACTAGAAATGTATTGCACTTTAAATTTGGCTTCCACCAAGAATGAAAGTTAAAAACATGTTAGTTATGAACTATTAAAAGACATGGTTCATTAACAATTTCAATTTTAAAACTGTCATTTTGAAAATGGTTTGCTCAAATGCATGTGAAAATAACAATGATGCTTCTTGGACACATTAGTGACGATTTTTTTTACTGGTTTGTCACATGAAGATGAGCAATTTATGTGTAATACTTTCTTTCATTTTCTTAATTGCCCTTATGTCATTGAAAAATAATTTAAGATGATAATTAATCTTTTCAAAAAATCACACTCTGATTCAGCAAAATAATTAAATGTAGTGAACCTGTTCAAATGCATGTAGCTGAACTCAACTCTAAATAAATATACAGTACCTCCTTAATATCTTCCTAGTGCAGTTGATATTGTCTATACTGTGACAATAAAGGTGACAGTGCTGTTGTGTTGTGCATGTCAATTATTCTCAGCTTGCCAAAGAGATGGCCAAGGTCATCCTATAGGTTTATCCAAAATCTAATTTTGAATAGCATTTTACTACCTGAGAACTAATCTCTCCAGAAAACATGACTGATTTGTCTTCACTAGTTAGTTACTCTGTGTGAATGACTTCTCATTTGCATTTACTGTGCCCCCACTATATTGGGGGGGAGGCATAGACTTCTTGCATCAGCTACTGTGGTCGCTCCTTTTGAGAAAATATCCAGTTTATTCAGAATTTCTTGTTGTCTTTACTCTGTTAGTAGAGCATCCAAAGAGCAATAACAAGTCATTGCAGTTGCTTCCTTCATAGCTGAGCTTTTGTCTGCATGGTGGCTTGCCTGGTTTGGCTAAGGTCAGCCTTTCCGAAATCAGGGACAACTCCACTGCAGTTTGTCAAGTGTCTGGCACCATGCATTCATCCTTCTCCTCCATGGTGATAAGTCTTTTAGCAAAGTCTTGGATAGATTGATGCTACAAACTTGGAGAAATCGCCATTAAACCCGTAAACTTCCACATCTGACTGAGGACAAGTCTACTCTGCAGTGAAAAGTGTGATTGCAGCTTCAAGCCAGCTAGCTCATGTGCCAACAAGTGTATAGCTGGGGATGCATGTAATGTGGGGTAGGCTGTCCCTTTGGACAAATATCTGATCAGGTCCTACCGCCTGCAATGAATTTGATACCACTGCTGCTGAAAGTTAGCTAGCATGTAATCGCACAAGAAGCAGTCATCCTTTTGTCTGCTATGGACACCAAGCCTCCTTGTCTTCAGACAGCAGTACTCACTGTGATGGTGTTGACAGATTTAAAAAAAAAAAGGAGACAGTATTTCTTTGCTAGTGCGGTTAACTCAAACTGGACATAGAAAGCAGAACCAATACACTTTTTTGGTGGCAGCTGGAATGAAAGTGTTACTCGTCTTTATTCCTATCTTCTTTGATGCCCCAAGCCATGAAGCGTTACAATCTCACAAAGTACCCCCAGATTGACTATTCTCAAGCAGCAGAAAGGTAAAAGATGCACTTGAGTTGGCATTTCTGTTATGCTTATAAAGTGGGGATTCACTAGACACAGTTTACTCACAGGAATACATGGGATCATTTAGCGCTACAATAAAAAAAATTGAACTAACCACAACACTGTTTGTCAGCATCTGATCTTTATAAAGTAGTTGTACTACCTCTTCTACCTATGTCAGACCACTATGTCTTCTTTTTTCCCTGGTTCCCTGTCTTGCCCAACAGCTGTGCAACATTTTTGAGGGTCGTTTTCCACTAAACAAACTTCCAAATCAATAGCTCTTTGGACCATGTCCTGTCTTTTCATATTTTTTTTGTATAGCATAGCGCCAATCTCTGCCTGAGATGTTCGTTCATTATAACAACAAAAGACTAATATAATAACTTTGTGAGGTTAAGTGGGATCTAGTGAGTCACTGACTCATATCTCAGAAACATTACTGCCAGTTCCAATATCCATCATTAGTTACGGATTTTCATGGTAGAGGACCGAGTCCTGCAGATCTCTTATCATTACAAAACATTTGCAGGGAGAGTTAATAACTTGCATTAAGCCAATGACACACTTGGGCAAAGAAAGACAAACAGGTTCTGGGGCCTATAAACCTTTACCCAGTTCTACAAAAACATTGCTCCTATTCTGTTGGTAGAACTGTGTAATAGTCTGCTATATTCCTGAAGGCTGCTTGGGTTCTTCTAAATAATAACAATAACAATAACAACAATTATTATTGTTATTGTTATTGTTATTGTTATTGTTATTGTTACTGTTATTGCTATTGTTGTTATTCAGATGATACTGATTCTAAATTATTAGGTGGTTTGAAATAAAGCAGTTGGCTGAAAAGTAAAACTACTGCTTTTAAACTGTTAAGGAATACATTCTTCAACACTGATATATTCATTTCACAAATTATAAATAAAATATGATTTATTTCTACAGACTCTTTAAATTTTTGCATTAGTGTATTCTCCTTTTCTAGGTGTCTTTTATATATTCGTTACATCTCATAATGTGTCTTCCCTCAACAGATGGTGTTGAATGCACAGCCAAGTTTTTTTATCACCTGTGAGAATGGGGAAAAACATACTGTCCCAAGATTTCCATAACTCACACGCAAGTATTAGGAACCAGTATATGACATTAAATGGATACAGATGCTTCTTTGTTTTTAAATCAAGAATTCATTCTATGAGATTTTGAACCCAGATTATCACTTATAAAAAAGCCATGGCTGTGACTGTGAAACGATCCTGCCAGACACTGATGATGGATTAGGCTAATGAAGAAAATGACGGTGTGAGCAAACACGCTTTATTTCTTACTTGCAGATAGGTAGGTACATAGACATGGTGAGCTATTTTGGCTCAGTTGACAAGTGGCATGTCATTAAGCTGTGGTAACTTAGTTACTTTCAATTATTTGCCAATAAAGTTCATGCAGAAGCAGCTTGCTTTAGAGGAAAACAGGACATGAGGAACAACTGAGTGTCCACAGGAGTCTTCGCTTCTCTAGGCTGCCCTCATATAGATAGACCCACTGAAATCAGTAACATTGCAAGTTTCGTGGAGCTGCAACCAGGAAAAACCTTTACAATACATGTGGTTTTATGGCTAACTCTGGTAAATTTTCACTGCCTCAAGCCTGCAAAGCAGAGATAAATCCCGCTCATAGGCTAGTTAGGTTGGGTGGTGGTGTTCTGTATTCTCAGGACAGTAAAGAATGTCTATATACCATACAAGCAGTTTTGTCTCAGTCATTTTGTATGTCCACTGTTATTAAAACTTTTCAATATGTATGTGCAAAACTGGGGGACTAGGGTTTATTTTTTTGGCATTTTTAATACAGGTACTTAACTGAATGAATGACCTTGCATTTTGAATTTGCTTTTTGAAAAGTGTGAAAACA
>VYZW01012787.1:5198-15231 GCA_013401315.1 Balaeniceps rex
ACCAGTAATGTAAATGAATAGTATAACTCGTGACTAACGTATTACAAGCCTCCATTCCACTTTTGATCTCATATTGTGACTACCAGTGGATAACTTAGAACCAAAGTTAATATTGAAATATAATTCAGCTATAAACAGAGAAAAAATGTTTTTCATGGTGTGTGAGCACCAAATTTATGTTTACCTCTCACCAGCACTTTATCTGTATTGGTCCAAAAAGTTTTATTAGGCACATTTGGGAATATGACTTTTAGTTATCTGGAGGAGATAAGCTGTTTAAAACCAGAATAAAAAGAAAACCTAACAAATACGCACTAAGATGTTAGTGAAAAAGCATATATCTATGAACTATTCACACAACAGCTTCTAGCTTGGTACCAGAACTGTGAAGATTTTCCAATTCAGGTAACTTTACCTCTGAAGTACAAAGTATTTGTGAACAAAATGCTGCTGTAGCAGCTCTTTCAGTTATAGATGGAATTATTCACATCACTTTCATGATCTGCTTCTATTCTTGATGAATCAATCTGTATTTCATTATCCTATGAAAAACATACAGTTCCATTCTTTATCCTTAAACATTTCCACTTCATATGCATGTATGTCTAGAATTATTGTTCTGGACATGCATGATGTTCAAAAAAGACATTTGAAGGCAAAACCTCATGCTGAAATACGGGTATACAAATCTTCATGGTTTGTTCATGATCCAAAGTGTGACTGTCTTCATGTGGGTAATGGCAGAAAAAAATAATTTGCTCCATGTTAGATGACAGCCTAGCAAAAAGAGGGAATAAAAAACTGAAGTCCATAGATTTCACAGACAGCAACAGAACAAAAATGCATGCTTTAGGATAAAGCACCTACACAGTTTATTCTTGAGTCTGTATTTGTAAATTAAAGGTATTTGTATTTCTTAAATATCATTTGACTTTGCCTCATTTTAGATATTTTGAAGATAACAGGTAAAATTTCTAAAGAGAAATACTCTCCAGACTTTTAATGTATGACTGACTGTATGTATGCAAGTCACTCCTTATTCGTGTGGAGCACTGCTATACCTGAAATTGTGTCCCCAGTATAAGAGCTATTTCTCCCTAAATAAGTTAGAGAAAATAAGCTGATATGAAATTTGTTGATATGTCAGATGTATCAACTAAGTAGGTTGATTTGAAATTTGACATTTTCTATGTATGATCTGACAGTATGACTAAAACAAAGTATTTTTTTTTACATCCAAGGACACTACATTGTAGAGAAGAAAATATATGAAGACAAATGAGGTTTTTTTTCTTGAATCACATGCAGCTTTCTGTGGCATGCTGTGGATTTCAAACTACAGGGCATATAGTTTTAGATCCAGTCACAGCTATCTGTAGCATTTATTATGCCCATATGTAAACATTCAAAAAGAGAACTGACAAGAATCAGGGAAAACTGCCAAGTTATTTAAGACTTAAAATGACAAACTGTTGACATACTCTACAATTAAGATTCAGATTGTCCCTGGCAATTGAATTTGTGCAGTGGAAGGACTTGGGGGAGGGAAAGAGTACAAATATTTGTATAGGTGAGCTCCATACAAGGACCAGAGAAATGCTAGTCTCAGCAGATGCTCCATCTGGAAGGTTTTCTGTGATGTTCCTGATACCTAAAAGGAACAGGGAGGGGATGGGATATGATGCTGCTTTCCCTGTGCTTCCTCCCTAACAATGCACTTGTTGACAAAGTGGACTAGATGAATGAGAGGAACTTGCTTAGTGTATTTCCACTGTGCATAACCTCTGCATATCAAACCAGAAGACTTTTTATATTCTAGCATATGCATATTCTTACCGTCTCCCATCTTTTCTCCATGGAATAATTTTCCTGAGCTCTGCTCCCAGGTCTCACTTTCTCTACATGTAAATGCCTGTTGTAGGCTCATAAAGAAGCTAGCTGAATTCTTTTGTCTGCCTCAAAGCATGGCAAACAAACAACTTCACTACCTTCCCAATATGAACCTTCCCTGTCACACACTCCACATCCTGTAAGCTTTCCAAGGCAGACATGATTTTTTTTCCCAATGTATAAACACTTAGAACATCATGGGTGCATTCTGACTTCAGTAAACCTTATTGTAACTATTTATCCTTATAGTAAAAAGAACGGGTTTGGCAGCTCATGGATGCAAGACGAAAAAATTCTGATGGTAGTTCCCTCTCTTCCACAGGGATTTAGATACGTGCACTGATCTTTGTTGTCAACACTGAATAGCATAGCAAGGTGACTGTTCTCCATATCACCGTGTCTGAAAACATTTATAATTTTATACATTAAAATTAGCACCTTGCACTTCAGAACCTATCCGAATGGGTACCATACTTTCCATGAAAATTTGTAAATCTGCCATCTTCTCATTTAAATCCCACCTCAGTCATGACAACACTACCTTCTGGCAGAAATTAAAGAAAAGGTAAGCTAAAACTAATGTTTTTCTGCTGAGCTTGATGTTTTAGGTTACCTCACCCTCCAACCCTTGAGGCAACTCTGTTTCATCTACCCCAGCAGTTTGTCTTATATGTAATTCTTGCACACACAAGGAAGAAATGTTAAAGAATGGTATTTGCTTTAATACATTATATTTCAACAGTGTTTGCTCTTACGGAATTTAAAGAGTTTATTTTCTGAAACATGTTGTTCAAAGTTGTGGGTTTTTTTTCTGGTTGATTTTTCTTCACAATCAAGGCACCACTTTCTTGGTAGATATCTGGGGTCAATGCTCTGTTGCTAGGCAGCGGGGATTAGTGGCTCTTTATCATGCTGGATTATAGGAAACCTTGTGGCATCAGCTGCAATTTGGGACCCTGGAGTCAGTCCCACCATTCCTTCCGCTCCGTTGCATAGTTGCCTGGTTGCCACATTATTTTCAATTTTTTGTGTTTCAGAAACATTTTCAAACTGCTGTCAGACTGGATGCAGGAAGCACAGATAAACACTATTATCCCAGTGATAACTACTATGAAAAGAATATTTCAGGTGTTTTGGCAATTGTTCAAGTTATGTGCTTTTGAATCAAATTGAACTTCCTTACTGTTATAGCTGCTCTTGGAGACAGAAGAAAAGGGTGGATTAAGCATCTCCTTCTGCTTCAACTTCCTTTCTCAGATTCATGGATCAGGGGAGTGCTGCACACTTGGGGTGACCAGAGACAGCTAGAGGTCTTTAAATTGTTTATTTCAGGAAACAGTTATTGAACTCATTTTTTGATCTACAGGAGTTAACATCAACCAGACCATTTTCCCTCTGTATTCAGAAGTGTGTGAGCATCATTATTTGGAAGCAGTAAGAGATCCATAGCTGATCACTTACATGGTGAAAAATTAGCAACCTGTCAGATGTCTGGATCTTCAGTGTACGGTATGTGGGATTGAGCTAGCAAAAGTCTAAAATGCTTACTACACAGGGATGGACAATTCTGCTATCCACTGCAATATTTTAGTATTTACCAAACACATCTCTCCATAGCTGTTACCATGGACAAAGATTTCCTTATTTTGTGTTCTGAGGATAACAGTAGTGTAAGATGTCTTATTTAATGACTGTGACATTCCTGTCCCTGTGGCTTCACGGTAGATCCAAAGCTGCTCCTCTGGAAGTGTGTGCAGTGTACTGAGGAGAGCTTGACCTTACAAGGTAATTTCATCTTGTTCACTGGATTCTATTGCCTGTGCAGACATTCACTGTGACAATTTATTGGGGAAATTTTTATTTAAGGTTCTCAGAGCATGTGTATATGTTGGAAACATGACTGAGAAGCCCGTGTTTGCCTTTAGAGCTTTTGTCATGGCTTCAGTGTCACATGTCCAGGAAATACTTCTTCTTCTTCGTTTGTCCGCCAGAAGTTTATAGATATAGACATCTCAATGGCAAGTGGTAAGATGAGACTGAACTTGCTCTGTCTTGTGAGGCAAGATACTTCAGGATTTCTTGATGAGGCTGCACATGAACACATAATATCAAGGCAGGAACAAACTCAGTGCCTATGAACTTGCTATCAAGATGAAGTCACAAGTGGATCATGATTATGCACCAGCATTTAAGTAGGATGGAGTTAGTCTATTAGGATAAAACTGGAACACTAGAGAACATGTAGCAAGCGATTGGGATTGGGAGTACAGTGAGAACAGTTTTGAAATATTTATTCAAAATAGAGATATATCAACACAAATCTTGTACTAGATTACTGATTTTGAAATATCATTATGGATTTTTTAGAACAGAAATTAGAACTCAAGATAAAGTTAGAAAAGGTTATTTAAATGTGAATGTAAAACAGATTATTCACATAAAGCTGATACATATAGATTTATACTGAAACTAACTTTCTTATGTAAATAAGGCCCTAGATTGTAGGGTCTATGCACCTAGGTCTCTAGAACCAGGTATGTCCTGTGTACCAATAGTCTCTATATAACCTAGAATAATAAAGGACTGATACTTGAGTAGAGTTTCTGAGAGATATCATAGCATACATTTGAACAAGGAGAGCAAAAAAACCTAAGATGAATATTACACAAATGTAACAGATCCTCCAAGAACCTCAAGTTTTAGCTTAGGAAAGGATCTGCTTGCTATTATTTTTATTTTTCAGGGTGATTTATTTATACTGGAAGTATATATACAACACAGGTTCGCTGTTCTGCTTTTCCCTCTTCTACAGCAGAAACAGCAACTCATTTAGCAATCCTATTCATGAGTTACCTTTCCTTTTTTTTCATTGGTGAAATTACATCCAGGAGCATTGATCAGCCACTGTACATTCTATATAAATATAGATGGAAAAATGTCAGATTCAGTAGAACTGAGTTCTTTACCTCAATTTGAATCCCAAGAAATTATTTCTGCTACTTGCCTGTTATGCATTTTATTAAACCCATATCCACTAATGAATTCCTACCGTAACAGCAGATGGATTGCTGTTAGAAAGGAAGCTTTGCAAGAAGTAATTTCCTCTTCTGTTTGTCCACCCAGTTTCAATCTATCTCTTATGATCATTTTTAGAAAAACTCAATAAATAGCATGATTGTAATTCTTTATCATTTAATTGATAAGATTATTTCTGTATTTCCAGGCAATTTTAATTCAGATAATAGTTGTTTAAAATAATCTCAGGTCCCCAGCTCCCCACATGGGCTGACAGCCCAGGCCAGCCTTGTTCCACCCTCATCCCCAAGGAGGTTCCTGATCTCTGGGGCTGGGGCTGCCCTCCAGCTGCCCTGCTCCTTGGCTGGGGCAGTGGGACAGGACAGGCTGCCTGGTGCTGTCACCCCACCCTGGGGAGCCCCTGCCACTCCTAGTCCCCAGGGAGACCCTGTCCCACACAGCACCCTGATATGATGATATCAATATGAGCACTTTTTATTGTTTCATGAGTCCATCTTTCATCTGATGTTCTTGAAGTTATGCTCAAAATGGGAGTCTCCAGGAAAACCCTCTCTTGGAAAACCCATATCAAGGGCCAAGCAACTCCAGGCTGGAAGCAGGTACCTGCCGCAAGCACATGAGGCAACGCTGTGGCAGCAGAGAAGGTATGTGAGCATCTAGCCTGTCTCATCAGTCTATGCCTTCACAGAAATCATGGAGGGTACAGCTAAAATAATGTAAAAATATTATCTACTCAATTTTACCAATGCAAATTTTGAAAATCTGTTCTTAATCTCAATAGAGGTTTTTTCTAAGAAACTCCAAGTGCTAGTCCATGAATTCTGCAATCAACCTGTCCAAATATTTTTCTGTTCACACAGTTAAAAAGTATTCTCAGAATATAACCTAGATGTCTTTTACTGTTTTTAAGCCAGCTGCCCTTTATCCTACTTATAATTAGCTCCTTTGACAAGTCTGGTGTTTCTACTGTTGGCAAACATTCATCTTTATTTGCTACAGTATGTCTAAAATGACAAACAAAGCCCCCAAGTCCCATCCCAAAAGTCCATAAAATCGGCCACTTACTTATAAGTTAAAATACAATATGTAGGCATTCTACAAATATTGCTTTTCCACATAGGCAATCAGACAGGAAGAAACACGAGGAAGAAACCTGGGTAATTAAAATGGACAATGTTTTCTGATTCATCTTCCTGATGGAAGACAGTATTTGCTTGCCTTGATGGAGATCACATCAGTTCTCACGCTTAAATATAAATCTAATGGAGAGAATCATTGTACTACATACTAAACTTTTTACCAGACAGTTTCTCCATACCTCTGGAGTCCCACTATGACACTTGACTCTAAGGCTGTTCCCAGATATATTATTCTATAAAAGCCAGAGGAAGGCCAAACAGGTAGTACAAAGCATCAGGGAGAAAAAAATCTTATCTGTAGGGCCAGCACATGTTCCTAACATATTCCTTCTCTATTTTCTTTTTTCCTTTGAGGAGTTCTGTGCATTTTCATATGAGCCTCCTGGTTGGTTTGGCATTGGAAACTTAATTGTCTTCTTTGTGTCCCTGCCAAAAGAACCATTTTCTTTTTCAAATTTCTTCATCCCTCTTCCTTCCTCTTTTCACAACTTCAGTGTGACGAACATCGCTAGCCCTGTTAGAAAAGATGTAAACTTTTTCAATAGAAGATTTTCAGTGAAGTGGAACACTTTAATTTTAATTTTGCAATCCATAGAACTTTGAATTTATCAAGAGAACTTACCATTCTCTTGCTTCTTTAACTATGCTGATTTGTGCTTCAGCATCAATTTTCCCTGTACAATATTACCTTTATTCCCATGATTTTTTTTTTTCTCTATGCTATGAATAAGGTCAAAGTGAGTCCTTCTGGCCAACACATAAAACACCTATTAAAGTTTTCTAAATTAAAATTAATTTTTGTTTTAACATTATTGCAGTCTTTCTCATGAATATAATTCTTCCTGTTTAGATTGTTAGCAATCTGCCTTTAGCTCAGCTGGTGCATGGTTGCACAATGCACAATCTTTTCTCCCTCATAATTGGATGGTCTATGAAACTAACCAGTAACATGTAAATTGCAAAGATATGAAATTTATGCAGAAGATACTCTGTGTGATATTAAGTCTTAGTGAATATTGCATGTACTAGTTCTACTGTTTCTGCTTGCAAGTAGAGCTCAAATATTCCACTGCTCATTGCCTCTAAAGTAGGAAAGTTCCTGCAGTCAGATGAAAACACTTCAAAATTTTAATTAATGACAAATTAATGATTTTTCCTAATTTTTTTTCATTTCTTGCTATTAGACAAATTCTTATAGGTCAGGTCTACAAATGATGTAATCTAAAGCACATTCTTTGACTCAACTTAAACAGTGA
This sequence comes from Balaeniceps rex, assembly GCA_013401315.1. Classification (NCBI taxonomy): domain Eukaryota; kingdom Metazoa; phylum Chordata; class Aves; order Pelecaniformes; family Balaenicipitidae; genus Balaeniceps; species Balaeniceps rex. Next base: position 12,520 of record VYZW01012787.1, read on the forward strand.
TTGTTTGTATCAGCCAAAGACTTGGCTCGTATCTTTGGAAATTCCCATACTGGCAGAACAGTCAGATTCCTCAAAAACTTTGAAAGAACTACTTCTCGTTCTTGACCCTTTGACATTTCTGTTTAATCATTTCTTTGCTTCTCTGTAGGACCTCAGTAGCACGGCTTCTGCAGCAGTTATCAGTCTTCACAAGGGATGGCCGTAAACCCCTGTTCCTGCAGTTATTCTGACTTGTATTTGAATCACAGATTTACAGAACAGTTTAGGTGGGAAGACACATCTTGAGATCTTCTAGTCCAATGCTCCACTGCTCAAGCAGGGTCACCTAGAGCAGGCTACTCAGGACCATATACAGTTGGATTTGAATATCTCCATGAATGGAGACTCCACGACCTCACTGGGCAACCGGTTCCAGCGTTTTTTACTGTGAACGTTTTACACTGTCACAATAAAACCTTTTCTCTTGTGTTCGGTCAACTTTCATGTTTTCTAATCTGTTGCTATTGCCTCTTGTCCTGTCACTGGGCACTACAGGCTCCCTCTTCTTCATTCCCTCCCATCAGGTATTTATACATACTGATAAGATCCCCCCAACCCTTCTCTTCTTCAGGCTGAACAGTCCCAGTTCTCTCTCTCAGTCTCTCCTTATATGAAAGACGCTCTAGTGCCTTAATCATCTTCATGGCCTTTTCCTCAATTGCTAATTTTCTTGTCCACAGTTATAACCCCTGCCTGAAAAAGAACTTCCTACTTGTTTTCTTTTAGGAATCAAAACTTAAGCACACTTTTTTTTTTTCCTGTAGTTGGTTCCTTGTTTAATGTTTGTTTTTTTTAAAGTTTGTAATAAAATCCTTGAAGCATAGAGAACTATTTGCATGAAAGAATATTAACAGCAGTATAGGTAAAACAGTGTCCAGAGGTACGTAGTACATAACCAGATCCTGCCAGTTTTTAATTTTTCAAGCTAAAAAGTAAAATTATATTTTATTTTCATTAACCATTTGATTACAACCTCCCTCTACCAAAAGGCACATGCTATTATCAATGGCAAAAAACTGAAGCTTATTAGATTGGCAATGTTATGAACTAGATGACCTTAGGATGTTGTAGAGCAAAACACACTCTTCAGGAAAAAGAGGAAAGAAAGCATTTTAAAAACCTTGAACAGTGCTTTGTCTTCCCTAAAGCAGCCCAATCTTAATTAAACTCACTTAATTTAATTAAAACTATTATTCAAATATGCTATCTTGCAATGGAGTTAAGAAGGTGGAATGTACCTCTTTTTTTTCCTCTTTTCTTCAAAATTAACTACTGTACTTGGGTTATGCTGATCAGATAACTGAGCACTGTGCCCAGTTATTTGGAGATCAGCACTGTGGGATTCATTAGGGATGTACTGTATTTCTGCTGGAAAACGTATTATTGCATGCCTTGAAATAGAGTGGCATCCAGAATAAATGCTTGGCTCAGGCTGACTCCCACAGGTTTTGAGAACCATGTGAGCTGTAAGTTGGTCATGTTCTGCTCAGACCAGCCACTTGAGAACAGCCTGTTCTGCACAGTGGGCTGCCCATCACCATCAGCTAGAAATCTTTAACAATGGGCTGATGCCAAGGTAGTATAATCAGACAAGAACAGCTGCAGGGCTCTGCTGGCAGTTTCTGCAGATCCTCCTTGTTTCTTCATCAGGTTATGGGTATTAAGAATTGCGCGCAGGCAAGAGCTTAGCACAGGAAATTGCACACTGACGTTTAAGTTTACTTGTCAGAAATGGGTGATTTTGCTCTGTCAAAACAGGAGCATGTGCAATAACCATTAGCAGGAAATATCTGTTCTCCAGCAAAGTAGGCTTCCTAATGCACGTTCTGCTGGATGAAGGGTAACTACTGCAAACTCCATTTGAAACGCACTGCCTTTGCTGGAGTAAGACACTGTAACTGGAGATGCATGTTAGTATCTGGTAACTGTCTCAGTGATTTCCTGGGGTCTTGGAAAAGACTTCCAGCAGTAAGATTTCAATGCCCTTTTTTAGGAGGGGGGAGGGAAGGAAAACTGGCATATACTACGCAGACTTTTAGGAACTGTGCTTCCTACAGCACTTTGTATGATATCAGATCTAACCGAGAATAAATAAATGAAAGTACTTATTATTTGATAGCTTTACAGTTTGTGCCAGCATGGGCTGAGTGAAAAAACCCTTAACTCTACTCCCTAGATAGTTTCTGTTTCTTTATCCCTTACTCTTGAATTCCTCTAAAGGTACAAAATTTCCTCCCAAAACTGTGTCTTCTCTCTGTTGTGCAATTCTTCAGCTGCGTGCACTGACCAGGTACTGTTTGGACTAAGACAATCTCAGTAACTGCAATTGTTCCAAGCTACAGCTTTTTGTGAAACTTAAAAGAGGCATAAATACACACTTATACACATATTTAAAATCCATCATGGCTTTTACATCAGCATCACTCTCAGTCAGTCACTGCTTCCTTTCCACTCTACTACATGCTTAAAATTTCTTCACGGTTCCCTTGTTATGGCTCCACTGGAAAGGTTGAGTACCTGTCATTGCCAGTTCACAGTGTAACAGAGGTTAAAGAATCTATTTAGCATGTACATTGCTTTATTCAAAATTGTGATGCACGCTTACAGCATCTGATGCAAAAAAAAAAAAAAAAGGAATTCCAAGGAAAAATCAAGTGCTGGCAGCAATAATTG
>VYZW01012788.1:7897-20478 GCA_013401315.1 Balaeniceps rex
GGGTTCTGCTTGAGAGTACTCTTCTATCAGATGCCATAGCGCCCATGTTCTTTAATGAATCTCTGTACCCACCTGCATCTTGGGGAGCTAAGTGCCTATGCATGTCCAACAATTCTGCAAAGTGTCTTTCTGAATCTTTAAGCACCTTGTTATCTTGGAAAATATGACTAGCAAACTTGCCTGTATCTGATACCCACAAATAGATCCAAGGAATCATCTTCCTACCTCACAGAGTTCTTTCACTTCTTCATTATTTTTATAAACACTAAACTACATTTCTGATGAGAAGAGGGGGTGAGCTGACAAATACTGAACTGATCACTAGTGTGCTGCAGCAAAAAAAATAGATTATGCTGATCAGATACATTTGTTATAAATTATTCCCCAATTATGACTTGTTGTATAAATGCACCAGTGTATAGTCTCTCCATAATTCCCATCTTGTCTCTTGGATGCTTTAGCACAGTAACAGCAAAAGCAAAAGCATCTGTAAGATTAGGGGCCAGTGGTGAAATCCCTCAAGTAAAAACTTGCATTGATGTTGAGCTGTTATTTTCCCTTCCAGACTTAAATCTCGACATTTTGGGTCTTGACTTAAACACAGGATCCAAAAATTACTGACTGAAAGGACATCAAAACTATAAGATGTAATGGCTCATCCTCCAGTGTGCTGTCTGCAGGGTCTTGGTACAGAACACAAAGGCTTTTAGGAGTTTAGTACCTCACTGGAGTAATCCGAAAAATGAAGAAGGAATATACTTCTATCGAATACAGAGCCCAACTTTACTTCCCTTTATGTTAGCAGGCATTTTATCAAACAGTAGTGGGGAAAAAATAAGAAGGACTAACCTATGAAGCCATTTAAGGAACAAAGTGAATGGGGCATACATGTGAATAGCAATGGGAGTAAGGATCAGAGTGTAGTTTTGGAAAGGTTTTCTAAATGTGCTGCAGACATTCTTGGCTGCCTGCAATCATCAGATAAGAGGCTACATAAGGATGATGAAAAGAAGAATAATAGCCACATTTAGAGGATTTGCATGCCTAGATTAATAACTCAAGGCTAGAAAAAAGTTGATCTGTAAGTGAGCAATATTTAGTAGGTGTGAGAAAGCAATTCCAATCATGTCTTGAACTGGAACATAGTTCAAATCCATGAAAAGCAATCAGTGACTCAGTACCATCAGCTTAGAAATGAAATGTAATGAAGCATTGAAGTTCAAAGAAATCTCCAGGCCACATTGAAGAGATCAGGCAGAGCCAGAAATAGGTAATACAGCCTTGGCAGCACTTCACTGTAAACAGTTGAGCCTCAGCTATCGTCTGACATTTTGAAGATAGGACAGAAAAATAGCAACTGTTCTCTCCAAAGTGAAAATATATGTATGTTTTTGTTCAATTTAAAGGGGCACTAATCACACAACATGAAACTCAAAGAGATGCTAAAGGTACAAACAGTTGGATTTACTACATATAGCTGTTCAGAATACCTATAGCAAAATGACTGGTTACAGGAAGAAAAGTCACCAGTAAAGCCAAGGAAACTATCAGATGTGAGTCACAATAATAGAAAGACTCTACAGGTCTTGTTATTTAATAATTTAGAGATATCCACTACTTAAACTTGCAGAAGACTTGTAAAAGAAATAAATAAGCATTATTTTTTCCATTTGACTCATGTATAAACTCAGGCACAGAAAGGTTTCTCTAGTTTCTCTCATCAGCCATGCTGCCCCCTGAGACACATGGCTTATCACAGGCTCGGTGCAACAGCTTTTTTGTGGGAGCTCTTTAGGAAATTACTAGCGGCATAACACTGATTCGACGCTGTTTATTCAATGGTTATCATAAACCATGAACTGTTCTGGGATATGCAAGCTACTATTACCTTCCCTAATCTCATTTGGCCTCAGCATTAGACACCTGAGCCAACAGCTATTCTTTTCTGTCAGGAAGAGATTGATCGAGATGACAAATTGCAAATAAAGTTTACAGATTTTTCCTTTTAAACGGGACCAAATCAAGAGCTGTGGGGAGATTTTTCCTTTGATCTATTGGAATAGTCATTGGAAAGAAAAAACACCCTACTCCAAACTGAACATGTTGCTTCAAATCTCCATAACAATGCGAGAGACATATTGGCAGAGCCTGTTTTGCTCCTGAAAAACAGCATCCAAAGAGCGAAGTCCTGACACTTCTTGTTTACATTTTTCAGCAGAAATTTGATTTGCCAAAGATTGCACTACAGAAGAAAAGGCCTCAGTAACTGAAAATTTAGGCTTGTATTCATTTAATGATTTCTCCTGTCCTCCAAATGCCATTTTAAATGACCTCCATTCCTTATATTTTTAAGTAATTTCTAAGAACATTTTAAAATCTTATTAATTTAACTGGTTAGGATATTGAAAAACGGAAAGTTGCACAGGGCTAAGGGGCCATTGAGTTTGCTAAGTGATTTTCTGCTAATGCATCAGTTTCCAAGCTCTTTTGTCCACACTGAACATGGTTGACTGCTGCAAGCCTGATCAAAACCAGACTGGAAAATCAGCAGGCAAACAGGCAGGAGATGGGTGGATGAGTGATAAAAAGCACATAGGTGGTAAGGTAGATAGCTTACGTTTATACAAAGTGCAGTCTGGCTTAAAGGAAGTCTTGCTTGGAAATATTCGCAGAGTGTAGGAAGCAATGTCTTTATACTCACACATACACCCACCTCTACTTATGTACCAAAGTAGTTTTTCATACTGCAACATGTTAGAATTCAACTCTGATTAGCAACTGTGTAAAGCAAGCTTCTGACTTCTTCTCCCCACAAGGCTTGCAAATCATTTGCAGGCCCTCATTAAAGAGAACTTTGTTTAGCACAGTATGCTAAGAAAGCATTGCCACTAGATGAGAGCATGCTAAAGCTACAGTGAACCATTAGAATCAGGTATCACTTTTTCCATGTGCAATGCAAGATTTTCCAAGTCAGTGTCTGGAATTCAAACCCAAATATGTCTGAATCTCAGATGAGGCTTTTATCTGGAGGAAAAATACTTCCACGAAAAAAGATTTCAAACTAAGAAGGGGGCAGGCATAAAAACCAGGAATGATTTACCTTCAGTCTCATCTCCATATTGGCCTGTTTGCCAGGATTGCAAAGCCTGCAGCGTATCAGTGCAAGCCCTCCCCAACAACAACAAAAATGCCATGAAAATACTGAATACACAAGATTTTTTTAGTACTTGTGCCTGTTCTTTTGCAGTTTTCTATCGTTGAATTCCATAAAAAGCACAGAGTGCTGTTGGCCCTAATCATTGTAAGCCCTAAAGCCTGACAGCTGATTGGCTTTGTTATGGTGCCTCCGTATTTGGAAGGTAATCAACACAGCACAGAACACACGCTAGAGTTCAACCTGCTAAAAGGGGCTTTGAGAGTCTGAGAGAGTTTCCCAGAGAGGGACTGCAGTACGGAAAACGCCTGCACAGTAAGTTTAGGAGTTTGGTCACAGAAAGACACAAGATTATACAAGGGCAACTTTCCAAAATGAAGAGTGTTCTTTTCTCCCCTACAAAGTTGTCAGAAGGCTGCATGGACACTGGAAAAGTCCAAAGTCATCAGAAGCCCTTGGTAGAACAAAATGAGAATGAGCTGAAAAGAGATTCCCAAATTCCAGCTGCGATCAGAAACTATAAAAACACCTCAAGCTCCTGCTTTCTTGACTTTTGAGAGTTTGCAGATAAGAATTAGGATAAGAGCTGAGTTCAGTGGGGTAAAGCTCCTTCATGTTCTCCAGTGTATGAGGGAAATGGGGAGAGACTTCTCTTGGAGCCAGTTACTGGTTCCAGACAGCAGGGTTCATCCTCTGGCATCTGTCCAGACTGTGTCAACCTATCAATTTAAAGAAGGGAAAAATGTAATGCTGTCTTCCAGAGGACAAACAGCAGTTCTTGGAAACACAGCAAGGAAGAGGCCACATGATGCACCACAAAAAGACCCAACCCCATTAACCTTCCCCAGCCTCCAGGAGAGAAATCTTTCTATGGTGATAATCACACCTCCCTGCTTCAGGTAAACACCTTAGATGCCAAAATTAGTAGTCTAGGGACTTCTAGGTGTCTACAGTCAATGAGGAAAGAGAGGTTCCCAGAGTGCATAAAATAAGCTCCTCCACTGCCTTGCTTTGGAAGACCTTTCACCTTTCTCTGTTGACTACAGAAGGATCATAGATGATGAGTTGATTGACTTCTACTAAGCTTAGACTAACTTCTCTTCTACTGCTGCTCTGTGCAATGAAGAATGAAAGAAATTCCAACTGAGAGAGTGAAATCAATATGCAGTTTCACAAACATTTCCACACACTTAACACCTTCTTCCCTCCACACCCCTCAATTTCTCAAGAGTATTCTGGAAAGCTTTTTTTTTTTTTTTAAGGAAAGCATATGAATGTTTCTCTTCCAACAGACTATCCTGACTTAACACCTTCTTTCATAGGCCCTGGGATGGGAAATGCAGAGATTCCTCAAAATGTCACTTTTTCAGACTGAAGAGCTTTTGCTCACAGCTGAGCGCAGCTGTTGCTCATAGGACTCAGAACTGTTGTTTGTGAGATTCTATAAACAACTCCAGGTTGCCGTGAATTGTGAGCCTTATTATTTGATAAATCATTTAAAAATACATAAAGCATAGCTTTACTTTAAGGCATAAATACAAGGGTTGGAATTAAAGCAGAGTTTTCAAACTTCACTCTGCATTTCCTGCCTGCTTGACTTCACAGTCTTTGTTTTGTTTTAGTGTTGGTTTTGTTTAGAATAGAAAGTGTTGTATCCTGCTTTGTCAGCCCCAAATTCATAGTTTAGACCTCTTTCTCCCCCAGATCATTTAAAAACGCCATCAGATTGGTTTAAAATCAAAACACTTACAAAAAAAATAACATCACATTATCTTTTCATCTGCCTTCTTAATTTCCAAGCATTTAATGAGCCTTTCTCAGTTGGATAGGTGGCAAACTCCCAAATATGTTCTATGCTGGCTGTACTCCCAGGTGTCTGGGGTGTTAGGATTCACAAAGTCCCAGCAAGGACAAGTTGATGGGCAGAAATATAGTGGGATGAAGAAAAAGGGTTCCTAGGATGCTGTAGACTACATGTTGGCTAGAAACACGTTCTACAGGTTTCACATGACAAAAGTTAAGACAGATCTGGATTTCTGGAAGCTGTTACATGTTTAGGACAACATCAGACTTTTTATGATCAGTATCTGCTGGTCTTGGAAAAGATGGTGCATAAAGGCAAAAACAAATTTCAAAACCACAAGGCTGCTGAGGGAATTCGATAGCAAATCTATCTGAAGTTTGATTTTTTTTTCAGGGATCTCTGAGCCTGCTTGGTGAGATGAATGAGGGCTCATAACATTACAAAGTGCCTGGCTAGCTACTCTCATCTCTTCTTATGCCATTCAGGCATCTAAGAATGTTCTCTAAGACATCCTAGAAAGATGTGAAGGTCCTGAAACACAACCACAGAAGAATATAGATGATCATTCGGCATCCTTGCTGTGCACTGTATGTCTCATTTCAGAAGATGAAACTATTAGATGCTTCACCCAAATTCATTGACTGATCTTCAACAATCTGGTACAGGGCATACACAGGAGAGCCTCAGTGAAGACCCTGAAGTAGAACAGCTGCAAGTGTAAGCAGACTTCATCCCTAGATCTTAGTAACTTCTATTAATCACTTCATTACTTACTGTATTTGAGAACTTAGCCTCTTTGATAAGTATCAAGGCAAGTTGGTAGCAGCTTGTGCGTAGAGTTGAAAAGCAACCAGACACTTGGCAGTGAAATGCTCAGACACCCATACCATTGGCATACTCTTATAAACCTTTATTATGAGAATGCTTTGTTGCATCTATACTTAAGGTAAAACTGAACGGGAAGAATACAGCACGCCCTCTCCAAACCTATAACAGATGTCTACGTGACATTCCCAGTGTTTAGAAAGACAGACTAAAATGATCTGAAATTAAGTAAAAATGGGTTCTTTTAAGAATGTTAACATCTTTTTTTTTTTCATCTTTCTTTCCAACAATTGATACTTTCAAACTTTCACTAGTTGTACTGTCATGGACCTGAGCACGTCTCCTCCCTTCTGGGGGTCTGGCATCCTGGGGTCAGGGCCAATTTTGGTAACAGAGATGTCCAGCCTTAAACCAGTGCTGTGAGAAGCTGCAGTGGGGGCCTGCCCCTCCTTCAGGTGGTACTTGCTCAAGGACTCAGGCTCTTGCTCTCTGCCTGAGCTACGTTGCTGGTTCACTTGTGCCCACTCTTGTACCTCCCTGATTCTGGCCCTGACCCTTACCCACTGGCTTGACCTTGAACCTGCCCCATCCCTATGGACTTGCCTGGTGATCTGGTCTCTTAGCTGAATCTGGTTGTCATCGCAGGCCTGCTCTGTGAGACAAGAGAAAATGAGCTGGGAGCCAAGAGTCACACCAAGGCAGGCAGAGGCAGTGACTGTACCCACACAGGCGCAGATCCACAGCAGTCAAGCAGCAGGAGCACAGCAGGTCCAGTGTTGGCAAGATCTACTACTCAACATCTTTTTTACTTCAAACATGAGCAGCAGTGCCTTCTGGCTTCCTCTACGGCTAGTGAAATACAACATCTAATGGATGATGCTGGTCAAAAGAGGGACTTGTCTCATATAAAATCTCATCTATATTCAGCACCGGTCCTTAGATCAGGTCATTGTACAGACTTTTCACCTGCTGGACTCCTTTACCATATGGGAACATGTCTTTTGGAGAGGCAAAAATAATGGTGATCATTTACAAAAAAGCCAGACATTGTGTCATTTCCTATTGGGGTCAGAACTAGCCATACTGATTCACTGTTACTATGAAGCCATAGAAACTCAGGAAGACCCATATCCTATATGAGATATGGCACCCAACTTGCTAGCAGAACAGGTTGCTTGAAAAATACCATATTACTGCTTTCTCCTGTATGAAGCCCCCAGTGTAACAGACTCACATTTATGATGTCTGTCCTAAACATTTAAAGCTTTCTATCAGTTGAGATGTAAATGCTTCAGGTACTGTCTCTCTTTGTATGACTATCAGTTTCCAACGTAGTTGTGTTCCCCGGGAATTATAAAGCCATTTGGTTGTGACGTACACCAGAAAGCAAGTGCTGAAGCTACTTTCTGCAGTTTATTCCCATAAAGAAGAAAAAGAGGTCATTATAATCTGGACTATAACATCCTCGCTCTTTTCATTCGATTTTCTCTCAGAAAGGACTTCACTTGGGACACTTGGGAAGTATTCTGGAAAAGACTGGAGCACTCTTCTTGCAGCCTCAGAGTTAGGACTGGGCCCACTAGCAGATGCTGTTCCACTGGGATGAAGCAATTCTTCCTTCTCCCAAGATGAGACTTTGTATTAAATGGCCAAAATGACCCTCTGTCATTACAAGAATATGATGTGACTGTTCTGTAGTATCCCATAATGCTCTTTCTGGGCCTTGAAAGAATAAAAGACATGCTCTGAAAAATATCTTTGAGATGAACTTAGAAGAACTTTATAAAAAGATAAATCACAAGGACAGCATTTCTCTACTGCACTTGTTTTTGAACTGAATGTTTACGATTCACCCATGATAAAGAACTGCATCTCCATGTTAAATACAAACAATTCTCTGGCACTGTCTGGCTTCCGTATGCGTTTTAGTCTAGAGAGTATTTTTTCCTTTTGTGGAATGAAGAGAACAACCTAAAATGTTAACTTGCTAAGCAGAGTGAAAGAGATTGTTACCTGTGTTATTTTGACACATCTGTATCTATGCTAAATTAGCTCTGGTAGACCAAAATATGATCTTGTTTTTGAACTGTAGCATATCAGCATTTCCCTGTCTGCAGCATGTGCAGGACTAAATATTTTTCTAAAACAGGAAGAGTCAAAAAAACTGTAACAGTCTTTGCCCATCAATGTTATTTCATTAGTAACTTGGCCCTGCCTGATTTTTACAGCCGTGGTGTTGAGCTTGATTCGTCATCTTTCTTTATTTACTTCTCCAACAGTAGTTACTCATTGCCAGAAATTACATATGCTGGGCAGATGCAGAATCCAGATATTATTGTGAGTTTTATTTCTCCAGGACTGATATCTGATTTTACCTTTTGCTCCTTTCCTTGTTTGTTTGAAAGCCCTTCTACTGCCCTTTTTGGCTGGTATCATGGCTTTGCAACAGCAGTTTCACATACAGTGCCAGCTTCTGGGGTCAGCTGAAAAGAATCTGAATGTTGTGACTCCAAGACCATCTCTGAAAAAATAGATTTATAACTGAGTTCAGCTTAAACACTGCAGGAGCAGCCATTTTAGGATCTGCTTTTGTTCAGATTATAATTAAGAGAGAATTTTACTGCTAATTTCTGGGAAGCAGGATGATCCCTGTGCAGTCTAGTTTCAAAATTTGGGGAAAGAGTTTACTTTCTGATTTAAAGAAACTTCAGAGGAGCTGGTGTCCTTCATCCTTTCTGAAGGATGGGCATAGAGTAATTTAACCAATAATCTTAGTAACCTCCAATTCTGTTGTTTCCTTTATGGGCTCTGAAACAGCCTGAGCAAGACACATCAATATTCTATCACATAGCATTCACGTCTGTAGTGCAAGACTATCATTAGTGTGCAACAGAAACAAATTAATGTCTCACATTATATTCTGGAGGGCATCTGAGACAATAAATCACCTTATTTGGATTTGTATATGCTTGCAAACAGCTTACTTGTTGTTTACTAAGCAATATGGCTTACTTATCGTTCATTGATATACTTCATCCCAAGTAATGGGTACTGTTACAGCAGGCTTATACTTTGATATTATTTGTTCCATCCCTCCTTTCTGAATTCTGATGACGTTGTTGCAAGATGCATCCATGCTGTTCCAGAGTAAGAGCAATTCTGCAATGATCCTTAAGTCCCATTGATTTTGACAGAGCTATTTATACTTATGCTGGGCACATCCTTGAGTATCTTGTTAAATTAAGACTTTAAGCCACTACATTCACGCGTTGCTTTCTTTTATCCTTGCATAAAAACACAAAACCTCTTAAATCTGGTATTTGAGCATAATTTTTAAGACACAGACATCTGGGACAGCTTCTATTATGAATGTATCATTAATTAATTCGGTAACTGGAGTATTACACAGTTATCCTATGCAGTTAATTGGTTTACTCAGCTGGTACAACAACCGACACTTTACTCTGTATTAACTTCAATGCTGCTGAGTGAATATCATAAGTCATTCATTTCTACTATTGTCTAAATGATAAACGACTCATCTCCAGATGATGGTCTGAAGCAGGAGTGAACTGATGATGTTCTGAAGAGGAGGAGCTGAACTTCCTCACTGTATTCAGATGGATTTGGAAGAAGTTACAGCAAGGTACACCTGGAAAGGTGTTATACAGAGACGTGTGAGGAATGACTAATGTAAATAATGCATTGCCTAATCCTTCTAATGCAATCCGATAAGAATGCATAAACTATTTAAACAATAATGCTTTGAAAATTCATATTATTTATGACATATACTTATGTTGGAAAAATAATGAGAGTGTACTTTTTAACTTTCTGCATTGGTTTTAGCACAAAAACAGGTGTAACCACAGGTAAGTGCTATTGAACTTGTCTTATGATGAGTGAATCCAAGATACAGAGAGGTCAATTTGTAGCCAAAAGTGATGTTAGTTTTCCTGATTCCCAGTACAACCACTAAATATTGAAACAGATCCCCTGTGTTCTCAAGTCCCCATTGTGGCAATCAAAGTAGAATAACAGGTACGTCGAGCAGGCGAGTGAGGATCACCCTCCTAGCTCCATCTCTCTCCCAAAGGACAAGGAATTCTGGAGAGAGGGCATGGTCAGATATCTTCTGTTTCCTAACAGGGTAATCATTTCTGGATGCTTTACCTTGTTTTAGTAGAAAAGACTTTATCCCAAAATTAAACTACTACAATTCATTTTGTTTTATGCAAATTAGCCAAGATAGTTAGCTGATGTAAAGCTTGGTTTGGGTCCTGGTAGCGCTCTCTGCTGAGACCAAGTCATCACCATCAGCCTCAAGAGAAAAGCTATCAAACTTTTCATTACAAATTCTTTTTTTAATGAAAAATTTACTTCCCATGTTTTCCCATGTTTTTTTAATTGTCACAGAAATAAACTTAATTTGAACATCAAATGGATTTTCTTTTCTCTTTTTTCCCCTCTTTTTTGCCTCCTCATATAAGAAATTGTTGCCTACTATCTTCCCTCTGTTCCTTTATTTTTATACACACTTCTTTGCTGTGCTGGGAATTTTTCAGCACTTCCATACCTTTGGAAAAATATGTGAGTGCAGATCTGATAACTGTTTCAGAATTGGAGCAACTTTGAATAGTTGTAGAATAGCAAAGAAGAACAGTAGTTGGAAAAAAAACACAACCCAAAATAAACCTTGAACTTTGTTCATTTTTTACACTCAATGGAAAAAAGTAGAAACAGGAAAAAATAACTATTTGAATATTCTTTTCTGAAAGGTCACAAACATGTGAGTGGAAAAACTAAAGTCTCCACTCAAGCCTTCAGAATCAAAGAAACTTCAGAATGGCAATACATTTTGCAAAATTATTTTTCCATGATTTGAACCAGGTCAGGACTAAATGTTCAATTCTGGACAAAACTCACATCAACCACTGTAGTAATGTTTAATGGTTAGAGAACTTGTATGAATCATACTATGATTTATATCTTATTACGTGCAGAGCAGTTAATAGGATATCGGGGCAATTGTCAGGGAACTGGTACAGTATCTTTTGTGTAGCTTGCCAGCTGGACTTAAGAGTTTGGATGATGTGTTAAAATACTCTTACTTTAAATCATATAGATAGAGCAGTAAGCTGAATAGTCCCTATCCAAGAAAAAAACTGCCCAACCAGATATTAATGAAAAAATAGTATTGTGTGTGTTCAGTCCCAAAATGTTCTTTTTTAACGAGTACAGATTCATGCAAGATGGGCAATTGTCAAACTTGGGATTCAGATTTCCTCAGATTTTGCAGTGTTTGAAATCCAGAACCAGAGCTGAATTATACAGGTCAAGCCTAATAAAATAAAGCCAGGCGAAGTCCATGAAGCTTACAGAAATCAGTGGAAGTTTTATTATGTGCTCCAATGGAGAAAGAATTTCACTCAAAGATGCGCATGGAATCAGGGAGCCTCACTGTATTAAAGTTACACAAAAATATAACTGTGCATGACTGTGAATTGGTCCGCAATCAGAAAAATGGATGAAGAATGAAAGGTCCTATTAACTTTGCCGTTAAAGTCCAAAGAAAATGTGTGTGGACTGTATGTATTATACCCAGGCTTTTCTAGATGAATGAACACCAGGATTAAATCAAGCTAAATTTCAGAAAGCTACATGTATTTGGGATGGCAGGAATGTCTCTAATCATGCATTTTCATTGGCAAAAGGATTTTGGAGTTCTGCCATTTCAGAAGGGTCATCAGGCAGTAGTATCCCATGAGGACAAACTGGAAACTCATGTAACTGAATTATAATAATACATTAGCAGTTATTTATCATTATTCCTGTTAGGAATTCACAACAAAACAATTTTGATTACAATATCTAACACAAAAATTCCATGGAAAAATGTGGAAAGAACAGTCTAGAAATCAAAACAAACCGAGTCTGGCTTTTGGTGCAAATAACTTTGTCTGTAATCTTCTTTCTGTCTTGTAAATAATAAACATATTTCTAACACTTGTAGGATTTGGATTCCTGTTGATATAGACTCTAACAGCAAGCCATGTGTGACTCCAATAAGACATGATAATATTCTGTCAGCTCATCAGTTGGACCTTTATACTGGAAATACCTGGCTCAGTCACTATGTGAGAAATCATGCCAAGGCATGAAAATAATGTGATTCTTTTAAAGAGAAAAGTTGTTTAAAATGTCCTGTCCTGGTCTATAGGCCAAATTCCCGCACTAAACCATCCAAGAATAATTATAATACTTTGGAGCTATTGGAAGGCAGGTAAGCTGAAAGCATGTTTATTTTTAAATGGTATAGTATATAAAAAGCATTACACTCAGTAATTTTGATACATTCCTGTTTCTTTTGAGTAACACCTTCTGCAAATTACTTTGTAAATGCTAATCGATGTGATGTTTTGAAATCAGTCAGAACCAGTGAACCTGACAGACAGCTTCAAACTGTCTGAGTGTACATGTAAAAACATTTTGTGACAACGCATGTTGTGCCAGTGCATTTTTCGGGAACACGATGATTCATCCTATTTACCTATCTCGATGTAATAGCTAACAATGAGTATTAACACCGTGCAGAACCTCAGCTGTTGTAAGCAGCATGTGACAGCACCCCTCCTCCACCAGAGTGTTGGTGTGGAGCTGTGTCACTGCCTCATCACTACCAAAAGGCACTGTTCACATAAAAGGAGGCCTGGACAGTATCTGCCCAGCTCTAACTGATTAGACGATTCTGGTTTGCACTGGAAAGCCAAAGGAGCATTATATAGTTACCACACAGGG
>VYZW01012788.1:25003-44586 GCA_013401315.1 Balaeniceps rex
GGCTTTTTCTTCTATGTTCTTTTTCTCTAGCAGTATAGGAAAGCACTTACAACCCAGAAAAGATCCATTTTCTTATTAATGGAAAGAGGTAAATAATTGATAAATTACAATCTGTAAACCAGTATTTGCAGAACAAAGTGAAATACCAGCCAGTCTTGCTATAGTCATCAACTTTCCATCCAGCACCCCTTAATGAAAATAAAATCCAGAGGCCACCTCTAACTTATCAAATGATAACTCGGAGTTGCAATCAGTGGTTCTACCTGGGTAGCACCTGGTGGCACACAAAGCATTTATCTGAGATGTGTCAGCAGAACCTTTCGTTTAATACACACAGAGTAGAAAGCATTTGTTAAACAAGTAAGAATAGAAATGGGAAGATTTATTCTGGAGACTGTTGAAAGCCTAACAGGAAAGCAGATTTTATTCTTATCAGCTGGGAAAACAATTGCAAAATATAATCTTGTTTTGCCTCGCTTGCTCTCTTTCTTTTTGTTTTTAAGATGACACCAGCTCTGACTTCTGTGCAACTTTTTCATTTGTTTCACAGTCCATTTTTTTCAGAAATTCTTTCACTGGTAGATACCTTTATGTCACTTTCTGTTTCAAAGGTGATGCTGAAAATTTATTCTCTGGCACCAATACAATTAGTGGCATGTTGACCGCTATTCCTTTTGGTTTTTAGTACTCTATCAGATAAATTTTACAGTCCAAACAGAGAATATGGAGCCAAGTGGATCTTTTTACAGCAGACTGGAAGAAATATATTGCCAAAAATGTTACTGTGACAATATATACACATATATATACTGTAATATTAAAGCTATATTTTAAACTGAGAGTAGTTTGTAATCAAGAACAAAGGTAAATGTAAAAAATCAGTGAATGTTAGTTGTATGTAATTTGAACCTCTGGAAAGTATTTCTTAGATTATGCACAATGCAATTGCAAAATAGAAAAGACAATCACTAGAATCAACAAGGGTTCATTTGAAAAGCTTGCTCCTACTCCCTTGGCAAGTACTGCCATCAGCAAAAGCAAAAGCAGGACCCAGTGCACCTCAATGTGCAGTTCACTGCACTGCAGTGTTCACAGCATCACGTGCCTATCCATGTCCAGATCAGAATAATAATCTTGAGTGCAGGGAAAACTCCAGCAACCTTGGTTGAATTCCATTTTTACCTTAAATCTGGTGGGCAAGGATATTCATTTAAGATGTATGCTTGCCAGTGACTGACTGCACACTGATATCAGTGAGAGAGGCATGGGCTGTACAAACTGGAGGTGAACTCCAAACACTGCTGTAGGACTGCTACACACTGGTGGCGTTCTGCTGAGGTCACTGATGGTATAGAACTTCATTGGTACCAGTATAAGAAAGATGAGAATCACCTTCGCTATAAACAAGAAACTCAGGTCATGAGTTTATGAGTTAAAAAAAGGAGGAAAAAGGACTGGAGTCCCAAGTCTGGCCTTGCCATGCTGAGAATGGATTACAATTTCATTTACAATGCAGACCTTCCCCATTCTGCCACAAGCCCGATGGCCTCTTGATGCCAAATACTGTTCTCAGTGGTTTACCAACCCTCAAAGTATACTAAGACTGAAAGCATTTGGCTATGCATCTGAACATCACAGGGATCTATAAAATTTCCAGCCTTTTTTGACTGTTAATCTAATTCCTATGTGCTAGGGTGAAAATAGACCTGCAAGTCATGTTTCAGTGCCTGAGTGATTCCCACTCCAAGCAGCAAATTGGTCTTAGGCTGGTAAATTTTCTGCTCTAAAAGGTCAAAGTTTGAGGGTGGAGAGGGCAGCATCGACTTTCTGGTATTTTTCATGCTGAATGGGAGATGACCCTTAGGAATCTTTAGAAGGCCCTTTTAAGTCTCGAAGCTATGCCAGTGTACAGCTGACAGGTGGAGAATGGTAAGGAGTAAATGCCATGATGGCAGATAGCAAAGACAGACACATCAGAATGAGGACATTTGGCAGCCATTTATTGAATCCTGAGAGGTATTACGCAGTAAAATGAGGTGCTTACCATATAGACACAGGAGATGTCAACTCAGGACAATTTTCTATGGTGTGCGGTTACCCTCAGTACACATAAAAAGCTTCAGATTTCAAAAAAGTAGGCTTGCAGTCATTGCAGGATGGGATTTCAGTTCATTTTCAGTACAAATCATACAGTTAACTGGGAGCAAGCATTGATTGCTTGGGGTGAGCCAAATTTCTTGATGATATCATATGAAGCCTGTTGGCATAGTCCTGGTACTTTACGAGACCAATGGAACTGATGCAGCTCAAGGCTGCTGGAGCTCCTTCCTTATAAAAGAAGCAATATAGGCAGTTCTGGCAATCAATACGTCCCTGTCCTGCTAAGTTCTTCTGATGCCATTTCATACTCATAATGCCCAGATGACTTTCTGGAGCTTTTTTGAATATCCAGAGTGGGAAGGGATGCTGAAACGATGGTCTGTTGAGTGCAAGCAAACTGAGATCTGTCCCAACATGGAGAAATTATCTACTTTATGTGACCAGTTGTTGTGTTTTGAAAACAATATCACTATAAAATGTTGTTTCATCTTATTAGAATATGTATTTATCTGCAGAAAACCTTACCTACCTGTGCCACGAGGACTGTGTTCAGACACACAGCTGATCACCCTTCTTTCTTAAAATGCTTTGAGTGATTCCTAGGTCAGACATCTGGATTATTTCATTCATTTATTCATGAAACAAGAATAACTTTGATCACAGCTAAATAGGTCTGACTCAAAATACCAGGCAGTAACCAAGAACTATACAATGAGGAATTGCTTCTACATTATTTGAATATGCTTTAAAATCTTTTTATTCTTTTTTATCTCAGCCCTGGACAGCGATGAGAGGACTATCCAGTAATCAGTTCTGAATTGTTGATGATCAGTACTGTCACTTTGTGCAAGTTGAAAATGTGAGGAACTGCTTAAATTTACATCACTGATATAAGGTTCCCCTGGGGGGACATTGTTTCTGCCATTTTCTGCCTGGACCACAGTGAGAGCGGTATTACTATGGCCAGGCGATAGCAGAAGTTGTGAGGTACAGAAGTTTACTTCATGCACTTCATAGCAGTGGAGTTCCTTTCTGCAGAGAAAAAACAGATTATATGTATCTTAACAGTGTGAATCATTAGTGTGCACTCACCCCTTGATCATACAGAATAATACTCCAGTCCATAGCACTGTTATGTACACTTTATTGAATCTGTACATGTTCTTTGAGGAGAGTTAAAAAAACGGATTTCTACCTACACTGTGAAACTTAATGAAGGAATTCTATACTTAATGATTACATAACAAGTTCCTTACTTAAAAGGACTATGCAGGCCCTTTCCTGCAGATTTCTTCCACATTCTGACTTTTACATGATCTATGATAACCTGCCTTGAAAATAAGAACATATTATATGACATTTTTGAATTTCAGCACTGTATAATACTGTTATTGTTGGATATCCACTGAAAGGGCAACACAGCAGGGTGCAACAATCCAGGAAATTTCTGGAGTTTAGATACATTCTTTAATACAGATTCTGGATGGGTCAAGCATTGGAGGTGCCTCTGTTGAATTCCTTACTTGTGGATAAGGAAGTGCTGGTTGAAGATGTGATACTCAATGACAATCTTGGCTGTGATTACCATGAGAGGATAGAGCTGGAGATCCCTTCAAGATGGGCAAGAAGGGGGAAACCGGGCAGCTACCTGCTACTCAGCCTAACGTCAGTCTCCAGGAACTTTATGGAGCAAGTCTTCCTGGAAACCACATCCAGGCACATGAAGGCCTGCCATGTAGTATCCCACAATATCTTTCTAGGAAATCAGTGAGACGTAGGCTAGAGAAGCAGACTACTACATGGTGGAATAATGGCTGGATTACCAGGCTCCAAGGTTTGTGATCAATGGTACAACATCCAACTGATGGGCAGTCACTAGGTGTGTCCCACGGGAGGGACCTGAGGCCAATACCAGGATCAATACTGGTTAATGCCTGCTAAAGACCTAGGCAAGGAGACAGCACGTACCCTCAGCAAGTTTGCAGCTGACAGCATATTGGTGGGCAGATTGGGAAGTGGGGGAAGGCAGTCAATGGGCAGCCATTCAGATGGGCCTCAACAGGCTGCCAGAAATGTCATGAAGCTCAAGAGCGAAAAGTGCAGAGTCATGGGGCTCTGCAATGCAGGTGCTGCACAGTCCTGGGGCTGGGGCTAGGCTGACTGAGAAGCTCTGCAGGAAAGAACTTTCAGGTCCTGGTGGCAGCAAGCAAAACAGGCATGAGTAGTGAGCCCATGTTATGACGGAGGATCATCCCTTACTGGGCACTATTACTGCACCATGGCCAAGTCAAGGGAAGGGATTCTTGCCCTCTGCTTGGGACTTGTGAGACTATGCCTGGACAACTGTGTCTGGCTTTGGGCTCCTCAGTACAGAGAGAAAAGCAAAAAACTGAGAAAGTCTCACAAAGGGATACCAGGATGGTTAAGGTGACATACAGACAGAGACAAGGGACCTGTATTTATTTGGCTTGATGAAAAGGCGGCTACAGAAGGATCTAATTTCAGCCTTCAGTTACAGAGAAGGCAACTCCACACTCTTTTGGAGGTGCACAGGGAGAGGCTGAGAGGCTATAAATGAGTTGCAGGAAAAAGGAGATGGGAATGAAAGTGTATGTGCTATTTCTAAACCACTAGTGACACCTAGTTTCCAAGAAAAATACTGGCAGCTACATTAGCACTGCAACTTAGAAAAAAGCATCAGATTGTTTTTATGATGCTACAGATTCGGTAATTTGAAGATGCTGGATAGCATAATCCCAAACTAATAGATCCTGATAATAAAAATATGTTCATTAAATCTCTGCTCCAATAAAGGACGCGGAGCTTGCAGGTGTGGCCTCTCAGTAGAAGGCACTGACACTGTAACATATCAGAGACATTTCCATGTCTGTGTCTGAGCTGCCAGGCTAAATCATGCATTCCTCATTAAGGATTGACTCCCTGACTGTCCACACGCTGTACACATTGATGTGCACTGAGACAACCTTTGGGGTGCTACCATCTGGCTCCTGAGGTGGGGAATCTTGGACTTGAAGTGGAAGCAGCTTACTCGTGCAACTCCTACTCTCACAGGCAAAAGAGATGCAGTTGAACCAGGTCTGGCTTGAGCTGCTCTGCTTAACGGTAATGCAAAGACATAAGAGTACTGCAAAGGCCATGAGCCTCCTTTCCCCCACACTGACCCCAGTTCAAGCTAAAAAAAAAAGCAAAGCAAATGGCCACTCTGGGCCCTGGAAGACTGTCCAGGAACAGTTGGGTTCTCCTTTTTGGGACAAGAGCAAATCTCTAGCAAGCACATTGGTTTGGAAATTCTGTTCTTTGGGGACAGAAAGTCACAGGTATGTGACACAGCATACAGGTTCTGACAGCCAGAATAGGGGAAATGTCAGGATGACAACACCTTTGGGCAGCCACAATCTTCCAGAATTGATAGAGCACTGCCAGCTACAGCGTCCTTACCTTGCGTCCCAACTTTCCTGCCTCCTGCTCACCATCTCCCAGGAGAAATAAGAATCCCACTTCCACAGAAATGAGGGGCATTTACCCTAAATGCGCAGCAGCTGTGGCCGGATGTGACAGTCACCTAGTGACAAAGCATATGGTGCCCTGGACCACTACCAGACAATGACAGCATGTCTGGTCACCACTTTACAATCAGCGGACGTCTGAAGAAACATGGACTTTCCATTGCATTCACAGCCAACTCCCCCACACAACTGCTTATCCATGACCAACTCTGACTACATTTTGAGTCAGATATGACAAAACGATGCCACAGAAAATAAGTACAGCAGAGGAGCATGTCACTAACAACAACTGGCAAAATTATTGTGCTTGAGTCATGTTCCTGAAGATGTTGCAAGAGCAAACTAAGAACCCCTACTGCCTACACAATCTTCCTTTCTACATACCCTCTCCTCATTTATTGTTCATTCCTCAAAAAGCTCAAAAATACAGTTTTGAGGTGAACAAATAAACATCCCTGGGGAACAGCCACCTAGCATTCTGGCAATTCTCAGGTGTGCTTTCAGTGTAAGGAAGAGAGGAGAGCTAGTATGCATCAAAAAATACATGGATTTTATTTATGGACCCCTCATACATCTGGGGAAACTGTGGCTACTGAAGTAATTGATGGTTTTGACAACATAACTGACAGCTAGCATGTAGAAGATACGGCTGATGGCTGTGTAGTAACAATTCTAATAGTAGAATTTTCCATCCCACTCTGCCAGCTCATTGATCAGCAGGAGTTTGGGGGTAAGCACACTCCAGCAGACAAGAAGTACCCTCTGTACTGAAGGATCACACTGACATGCAAGTGAACCTGAGACGCTCTACATGATAGGATAGTAACGTTGCATAGCTGGACAACCTAACATGTTATGCGGATCCAACTGATACAAACCAAGCAAACTAAGGCCTACAGTGTGGATTTGTACTTGAACTTGTACAAGTATAAACAAAGTTGTACGACTATATTGCTCAGCAAATGTGAATAGTAGAGTATATAGACATAGTCTAGAGCACTCCTCCTGCTCAAAGCAGGGTCACATATGAGGTCAGACCAGTGTGGTCAGGGCTTTATCCAGCCAAGTCTTGAAATTCTCCAAGGATGGAGACTGCACAGCCTTTCTGGGCAACCTGTTCCATTGTCTGACTGTCCTTGTGGTGAAAAAACTTTTTCTTTGTATCTAGTTGGAACCTTTCATTTCAGTTTATGACCATTGCTTGTCAGCCTCTCATCATGCATGTCCATGAATGGCTCCATTTTCTCAGTAACCTCCTCGTACGTATTGGAAAGCTGCCATTAGGTTGCCCCAAAGCCTTCACTTCTCCAGGTTAAACAAGCCCAGTTTCCTCTGTCTCTCCTTCTGGGTTCTGTGCTCCAACCATCTGACCATCCTAGTGGCCTTCTGCTGGACTTGCTCAAGCTTATATATATTTTTCTTATACTAGGGGACACCAAATCTGAATGCATTATTCCAGATGTGGTTTAATGCATAATGAGTCAAGGTGAATAAGCGCTTCTCTCAACCCTCTGGCTATGTTTGTGGTAGTACAGCACAGTATGCTGGCAGCCACTGTCTCCAAAACCATGAGCTGAGTACACAGTAACAAAAATTCAGTGTCTGTTTCCTACAGTTCAATGGTTTCTGGGACATCATGTCCTTTACTGGATCACAAAGGTGAACCAGCCCATTTCCTTTGATTTAAAGTCAAATTTAAATTTGCATTTTCAGAAATTTCAAGAAGGTTCTTCACACAGTATATCAATACATTGCAGAGTTTTCCTTTTCCTTGCAAAGATAACATTATTTATTTTTAGGAATGCACTTTATTATTTTTATGCCGTGGCTAAGAGCTATATACTCTCTAGGGCACATATTAATGATCCATTAATATATTGCTCAGATCTTTAAAATTACTCAGCCTAATGTTTCACGCCTTTCTGCACACCTGAGTTAATACATACCCTGGAGTGCTTTCTCACCTAGTTATAGCACTCTCTCTACTAAGGAAAACTGGGACTTGATTGCATCCATATATTAATCACAGTGTATGTTTACATAGTATGACTTCACTTAATAGTGTAATGATGAAGAAGCCGGATGTACATAGCTGTCTGGCTGAATGCCTGAATTAGGAAAAAGGAAAGGTTTTCTACAAACATCTTTACATCCCCACAGAAGGCCAAAGAAATCACAGAAATGCTAGAGATATTTTTTTTAGATTATACAATCTATCTTTCTGCATAAAAAACGGGAATGTCTTGCTGGATCATATATACGTATCTCAGTAAGTGGTTTCGTTACTCTCCTAAGTAGCAAATAATTTCTGCCTTTAATGAATTACATTAAAAGGTGAAGTGCTTAGTGGCAGAAACTCATGAAAAAGAACCATTATTCACCCCGAGGTTCTTGGCTCCAGTAGGCAGCTCCTGTAAGTGACTTCAATGGGCTTCTTCCTTCCATTTAAGCTTTCTTTTGTTCTCTGCCTTCAGGACTTCACACTGACTCAACTCTTTATTTATTTATTGATTTATTTATTTATCATTTCTGCCAGGGATATGCCTTCTTGTTATACAGGTAACAAACGGGTTTTAATGTTTCTGAAGAAATGACCCAGATGAATTACCACCTCTCAGTCAGGAATCATTTTACAGCTGTATTTTGGGGTCTTCTTTTTGCATTTCTCCATTTTTCATGCCGTTATTGGGATGTGGAAGTAGGATCATTTACACAGAATTGGGTCGTGAGATGCAGAAGCATATTGTGAGAGATGGAAAAGTATTTTTAAGTATGAAACTTCAGAAACTGTTATACTGGATGGACTGGACACTTGGAACAATAAAAAAGAACTGATATGCCAGTGGTGTATTTTTGAGATCCAGGTAGCAATCAGTACACTGACTAACACAAATTCGCAGACAGGAAACAAGACTAGAGAAACCTCATTTCTCCTTTAATACTATTGCATCTCCTGGGTGGGACTATTTGAGAAAGAGCTACAAAACAAAGATAAAAATGACAAAAGGCCAGCCTCAGAGAAAGATCTGGTCTGTTCTGATGCAAGAGCTGGTTTCAGCTCAAATCCCACATGGCTGATGAGCAATGTTTAGTAAACCAGGAAACCAGTATATACATAAATTGGTTTACTGCTCTATGTAGTGGTGGGTTCCTAAATAATTCCAGTGAAGCACAGAATATCACTAAGGATAAATAAATCATGCAGTTACATCTCTGGGCTTCAAGATAAAACAACTTCTAAAGGCGACAGCTGTTTGGGGGGAGTACCAGACTGGAGCGCCCTGGAGGAAACAAAGTTAAAATTGACTCTGAGACTAAGACGTGTTCACATCAACAAACCATGCACTGAGATACGTAGGCTCAGTGAACAGCAAAGCAGTCAGGTGGTGTATTTTTTTAACATCGTCTATACCTCTTGGATTTGGCAGGTCGAGTGCTGTTCTGCAGAGCAATAGCAGCCAATTCACACTGAACTACATGATCACTGGAGTACAGACAATGGCCAGGTTCACTGGGGCTTTGCCCATTTTGCCTCTCCGGGCACTCTGTTAACCAACACAAACTGCCGCCCCTGCCATTCCTTTGGCCCTATCTGAAAGATGAGAGATAGAGACTCAGTCCAAACAATGTGCCTTGTCTATCTTAATGTAGGTCTCATTTTAAATTTTGCCTTTTTTTGCCAGTTTCAGAGAAAATACCTAAACCTGTATTATCTTTTGTTATCCTACCTTTAAAATGCTTACTGATATAAAATCGTGCTCCTATCTTGTGGCAATTTCATTTTGATCATGCCTCCAAAAGTACCAGGAGCTAAGCCCAGCTAGATTTTTGAAGGGCAGTCCAAGAAACAGGATCAGCAGAAGAGGTTCAGGCAGAGAAAGAGCACGCATACAGGTTTGTGGCTCGGAGCAGGTGTTTTTGAGAGAGTCCTATAGTAGAGTCAAGATGCTGTGTGCCTCAGCACCTCAGTAGAACCAAGCTTTCTCTTTGAATTAAGACTGGATAATAGAAATGCTCAGATATTTTGCAAAAAAATAAATAAAATGTGAAGACGTAGACCGATGTGTTTGTTTTTTTTTTTTACCTTTCCCACAATGCACCATAAGCACTGCTGTTTTAGACGCAGATCAGCCCTTCTAGTGCTTAAACACTTCCTAGGATTCCCTCAAGGTAACAGAACTTAAAGCTTTTAATCGTTACTAGGGTTAAATTCCCCTCTTATGAAAGGTTTTATGCGGATGTCCTTGGGTGAGGGGAAAAGAGAAACAAAAAATCTGTGACCAGCACATGAAGTGTAAGGATGCTGTACAGCCTCTTGGTGATTGCGGTCTGAAACATAACTACATCTTTGAACTACCTAGAGCTTCCCGGTCCCGTGTTCTACAAAAACATCAACGAATTAATTTATTCACAGTCATTGTCTTACACTTGCACGGGGCTCCTTTCTCCAGGAGCAGGAGAACACAGCGGACTACCACTATCCCACAGTGGTCCGACAGAAGGGAAGCAGTGCAGAATTTTGTTCTTAGGAAATCCAAGGAAAGATATTGTTATGGTTTGAACACAGGAATGGGTGGAAGAAAACTTGTCAGCTGTTGGCAACTCCACCCCTGTGGACGTGGGTGAATTTTTTAAAGGCAGGTGAATAATGTATGAATTGTTTCTGAATGAAAGCGAAGGTTTTCAAAGCTCCGCAGCAAACGAACACTCCATTGTGAATACTTCCTGTCTGAGAGTCACTTCACTTTGAGTAAGTCTCGTGGTAAATTTCCATTCACTCTCTGGATAAGCACAGCTTTTAAAATTACATGACTGATGTAAACATTTATGATTACAAATTTAAAATGTGCTATAAAGATTTATGGGGAAAGTAAAATCTCAATTTTGCTGTATATTATACTATACACCACATTATACACAGATGATAAATCACTCCGTATTTAAATATATCTATTTACAGAACAAATACGTATCTCAGAGGATTTATTCTTGTTTGTAAAATGTTCTGATAATCTGCGATGAAAGACACAGAGGACGCAGCAATAAACATTTCTACAACCACTACTAAAATCCTCTACCAATTTCCTGCTCTTTTTCCTTATCTTTTTTGCTTTAACATCTAAATTTCACTGTTTGTTGCTAGATACTTTTAAATCTAGTCTTGTATGTGAGAGAAATGTTTCTTTTTCCATAGTTGCCCACAAGTTTCTCCTGCTAACGTCAGAATATAAGCCTCCAAAAAATGGTATTTGAATGTTAGTTACTAGATTACCATTCATATTTCATTTTTCTGATGCTTGCATCCGTGTTAGCTCTGTCTTAATTTTACTTCACTGGCCAGTTCTACTTAATGCCAGAGTGTCCTCTGCTGTACATAGCAAAAATAGCAATATATTACAGGTTCTTCCATTCATGATGATCAAAATGCAGTGAACTGATAGAAAATGAGACTCTGTAGGGATCTGTACAGCTTCTCACTTAAATTTCTCTGTCAAAGCATTTTTGCAAAATCCTCTCTAGTTCTGCAAAAATCATCCATGCTACGGACGATTTTGTAAATAGAACTCACATTAAAACCTCCTAACGCTCCCACCTTGCCCTCAAAAATGTTTTATGTTTAAAGGGAAGAGATCACTAACAACCAGTATTAGGAAAATTGCCTGAAAACAATCCTCCGGGATATCTTCTCTGAATGTCAGACATGAAATAGGGAGAAAAATTTGTAAAGTTTTAAATACACTCTACAGATTTTTTTTCATAACTAGCTTTCTGCTGTTTGGTAAGAACAAACTGGATGTGTGAAAGACTATAGGAATACTCTGTTTTAAGGGTGGATACTTAACCATTGCCAGGATGTCCCAAGAGTAAGGTATATGCATATTTTTTTTAGTTAATACACACATAATTTTATAGAGATATTAAAAATGCTATCTGAGAAAGACATTAACTGCAGTCATAATTATTAGCTAGAGAAATAGGATTCAGGATAGACCTGTAGGAGTTAAGGTGGATAGTTCTCTGAAAATGTCCATTAGTTGGTAATATTTAAAATAACAAGTGATGTCAAGTGTTTTTTAGAAGAGCAGCAGGAAGGCTAGAAATGCTCACATTAAGACTAGAAATGCTACTCATTCAGCAGCACAGAGCACCTTCCATACAAGGAGAACTGACTTGGAGCCTTCAGCTTGAAAAATCACTGAAGATGATACCATACAAATTCTATGAAAGAATGCAAAGGTGAGCAGAGAACCATTTTTATTCACTGTCTCCACAAGAAATAGGAAGTATCCAATAAAGCTTTAATGTTTGAAGCAACTAAGAGGAAACACCTTTGCACATCATCTTGTCATTGAACAGTGGAATTCTGACATGATACTGTCAATGCCAGATATTAAGAGAGAGACAGCTTTTAAAAATGAGGCCAGACACATTTGTGGAGGTGTCCATGTGCAAATATGAAATACCATGCACTCCATATCACAGTAAGTTCCATAACCTGCTAGGTGAAAGAAAACTGGTAGGCCTGGGCTGCATTAGGGCCTTATTTGTGTCTGGTTTTTAACGTTATTTCCCAGGACAAAATGCTGATACATCAGTTCTTTTGTCGTAACGGCCCCTAACTCTGTTTCTGCTCGCCACAGCCCACAGCCTCCTAGAGCTCATTAGGAAATCTCTCCAAAGGCACTTGATAAGGCACGGGTGGCGCGCAAAGACTTCTGGGAGTGCGGCCACCTACAGCGAGCTCGGGTCGAGGGACTCCATCACCGAACGGCCCTGCTCCCCGCCTACCTGCCTGAGACAGGCCAGCGCCGCCGCCCCTAACGGCCGCCGCCCCTAACGACCGCCGCCCCTAACGACCGCGCGAAGGCTGCTGGGAGAGGCGCGAGGGCGAGGGCTAGGGTGGCGCACGCTCGAGGGGCAGGAACCGCTCCAGCACCCGCCTCCCCGCTCCGCCTCGTTGTGGGCCTCTGCCGGAAGTGAGGACAGGAGGAGAAGCGGGGCGGGGCCGGGCGGCTCTCCGGGAGGCTCGGCCGCCGCCATTTTGTTAGCGCCGGGCTGCCGGGGCGCGCGGAAGTAGCGGCCGGCGAGGCGGGAAGGGACGGGGCTCGCCCGGCTCCTCCCCCGCTGGGGCGGAGAGGCGGGGACTGAGCGCGGCCGGGCCGGGCAGCGGGGCCGAGCCGAGCGCGGCCCAGCTATGTCGGCGTTCTCGGAGGCGGCGCTGGAGCGGAAGCTGTCGGAGCTGAGCAACTCGCAGCAGAGCGTGCAGACCCTGAGCCTGTGGCTCATCCACCACCGCAAGCACTCGGCGCTCATCGTCAGCGTGTGGGAGCGGGAGCTGCGAAAAGGTGAGGCTGGCACGGCCGCCGGTGCTGCGCCGCCGCCGGGCCTTTTCCCGCCCTCGGGTGCCGGGTGGGGCCTGCCTCGGGGGCGGTGGGTTTGGGGGAGGTGGCGGCCGGCGCGGCCGCGGTGGGAGGAGGCCGCCTTGGGGTGTGCGGCTGCTGAGGGGAGGGCTCCTTGGCCCTTCGAGCCGGGAAAGGAGGGAGGGAGACAGGGAGGGCGGGTCGGCCCGCCCCGGCGCCTGGGGAGAACGGGGCTATTGGGGCAAGTGTTAAACCCCGGATCTCGATTCTTGATGACTGTGGGCTGGGAGGTGCTTCTCTTCACTCTTTTTTCCTCCACTCCCTGGCTCCTCTTTTCTCCCTCCTTCATTCCCCCTTCTTCAGTGAGATGCCTCTGAGGAGGCTACTCTTCACGTTTTACTCCCCTTTGTGGAAAGAGAGAGGAAAGTGGGAAAAGGGAAGGAAAGCGGCAAGCACGGGGTTTAGAGCTTTTTGTTTTAACACTGGTAGTTACGGCTCTTCCAAGACGACCCCTTTTAGGCACTGTCTTTCATCATCTATAACAATGGTTAGCTGTAATGCTATTTGAGTTTCCTGACACGGTGGCTCTGTACACCTATGCTAGCAACTATTCTTGTAGGGCAGTTGAGAGTGGGAATACTCTGGGGGAAGAACAATTTAATGTGTCTAGAGTGTTTTTTACTTCCTGTTTTTGCCAGAGGGCTAATACCAGTGTTAGCATAATAAAGATGTGTGTTTCTTTAGTTGTATTGAGTATTTGATGTTGAGTGTGCAGACTTAGATTCTTAGGTGGTTTTCCTTTTAACAGGAAAGAACTTGCAGCTATAGCCAGTGGTTCAGGGACTGAAAGGCAGAAGTGGCATGTGAAGGTTTATTTGACCTGACTGGAAAATAACTTTGCTCTTAAGCTGACTCATTTAAGAAAAAGAAAAATCACTTGCTAGAACTCTACCTTGCTCTAGGAAATCTTAATGTCTTCCAATAGCTTTCTTTGGAGCCTCATTAATATGTGGATCTTGAAAATCTAGCCTTCTGCTTTTCCCATTCAAGTGGAGGGAAAAAATAGCACTAAGCTATTACAGGGCTTAGGAAAGAGAAACCACTCCCTTAGTTTTGCGCAACTAAGAGGAATAGTCGACTTGCAGAAATGATGTGTAATGGAATACAAAGAGTGCATGGCTGGATCACAACTACCTTTTGGTTAGGGGCCATAACTTCTTAGCAAATGGACTGAACGACGCTTAAAATAAAAATCTTGAGTATGAAGTAATATTAAGCTTGACAGTATAGTATGGAAATACGTTCCGATAAACTCTGTAGGTTTTCACGTGGCTACTGTGTTTTTGTTTAAAACATGCTTTTTGTGGGAAATGTTATCTTTTGAACTTTCAAGCATGATTTAAATTCTTTTTTTCTGTTGCCTGAAGAAAGACGTATTTGGTGGCATATTTCATCTTATGAAATAAACATGTTTTCACTATATGTTTGCTGCAAGTTTTCTTTCTTGTTCCCAGAACAAATGAATGGATCTCCCATCTGCATCTGAAACATTTCACATTTCTGGGCCTTCTGAACAAACAATGTGAATGTTTGGTATTCTGAACGGTATCAGAAAGGTGTCTTAAACTAATTGGAACACAACCAGAGTTTTGATTGCTCGTCTAACATGCACAATACCAGTTCATAATAATCTAGAATATTAATGGTCAGTCCTTAACTTCAGTATTAACATAAATTTCCTGTTATGCTGTTTGACTAATTGGAGAAATGAAATGTTTGAAACATGGGCTACATGTTTGAAGGTGGCATTGAGAGGCAAGGAAAATGGGCTTCTTAAGAACTCATGGGAATGCTTTGCTTTTTCTCAGTTTTCAGTGTCTGGCTTCCACTTTTAAGCCTGTTTGGAGGATGTAGCTCAGGAGCTTTGGATGAGCATAGCTGCTATAATTGGTTTTATCTTCAGTTTGCTGAAGATGTCATCCAGCTTTTGCTGCTTCAAAGTAAGATTTTTCTGGTGACCTCTTTTTGGAAGCCAACCTCCAAGGTTCTGTAGAAAGCATGTGATAGTCTACCTCCAGTAGGAGTAGATTAGTTGCTTTCAAGGTTCTGCACCTTTTCTTCAGGGCTTTTAGGCCTTTATGAAGTGTTTCTTCTTTTGTATGTTCCACTACCACTTTATTTGAAGCTGGTGTAGTTCAGATACATGGGATGTATTTTAATTTTCCATCTCTGATAACAGCACCTGAGCTTCATAAATGTTAGCTTACATTTGCCCGGTACTAACTTTTTGCTGATTGCAGCACAGAATTGTAAGATGGTCCCTAATCCCCAAAGGGTGTCTGTCTAAGCAGACAGCATGTTGAAGATGAGAAGGAAAACCAGTATGCTGTGGTGAAGTGACTTGCATAAAATGTCACGAAGCAGAACGCTGGCAATGAGACCATAAATAGAGTAAGGTTAAGGCTCCTGACTTACCCACCATCCAAGCCATAGAAACATGATTTCCCTCCTACCTGAGAGGAAGATTATATCTGTTTGGGGAATATGGACACAAAAATTTCTGGCATTGTCTGCTGCTATTGCTAGCCAGTAGTGTCCTGGAACTGAAAATTGAACCTTGCCTTTCTAAATTTCATTTCCTTTCATTGTATCCCTTTTTTATTGTCACCCCCATCTCCAGACCTTCCTTCCAGCCTACGCCCTTTCAGGCTCGTGGAACATCGTATAACCGAGTTGAACACAATACAGGGTGATACTACATTTTTTTTCTGGATGTTTTCAGCTTTGGTAAAAGATGCCTTGCATCAGATCAGCTTGCGTGGACCTTCCTCAAGACGTCTTTAGTTATTAATGAAAACAAGTGCTAGGGTCACAGCTCTTTTGTTCCTAAATGTTTGGTTCCATTTCTTTTATCTTTAAAATAGTCATTGTCTTTATATCATGTTGGAGTAGAGGTGAAGAGACAGCTTTTCAAATGTGCGTGTAACTTAGGCAGTGTAAAATCTTAGTCTCTTTCTGTTTACTTGGATTAATTGGTAGCATTCAGGTCCCATATTATGGCATCTCTACAGGTCATCAGTTCCATACACCTTCATCTACAGGTTTTCTACAGTTGAACTTTCATTGATTCTCTTGGTGAATTCTGGCACTTAGGTGTAAACTTGGAGAATGGGTAAAACTTGCAAGTCTTTGTCATAACTTGGAGCAATTATGTCATGTGGGATTCGTCTTGCTGAACTCCAGTGTTGCTGAAGTAGCAAGACAGTTGATGTAACTCTGATTACTGAAGGAGTATGCATATATGCTTTTTCCTTAATACTACCATAACTTTTGTATGTAGTTCTTAAAATACTGGCATGTAGAATTCATAGGGTCATTCTTAGGAAAAATAAAAAATTGGAGGAAAGCTAGTATAATGTATTCTACAACTGACTATATTGTGAACGTACTGATAACTCTCAATTTTCCAGACATTCCTAGTAACTGTCACAAATATTTAAGGAAAGGATGTCATCTTATACAACCAGTTGATTATGATAAGGAGTTGCATATTATATGCTTCAAGAGACTGAGTGTAAAGACATGGTGTTTAATGACTGACCTTAAATATGTACTAATGAAAATGTATGGATATGTGCCAGTAGGGTGGGGCTGGTGCTCTGCCTGGGGTATTAAGTATTCCTGATTATGCATCTGTGCAACGCCACTCAGTGTCAGTCCAGGTAGTCCACATTTTAGTGTACATAGTGGTTTTTTTCCACTGTATTACTATGATTAGTAGAGAATAGATTCTGTAGTTCATTGATCTTTTGTTCATTGATGAGTAAAATAATGAGAAAAGATTAATAGAATGCCTTTAACTTAAATGACAACTGTAATGAAATAACAAGGATTTCTCCTGTTTTGACAGATAAGCAGTCTACAATGACAACAGAACAGCTTCTTTTCTGCTCTGCTGTTGGTTAAATATGTCTTTAAATATTTCTGATTCGTTTTTTGCTGACAATATCTTGTGCTGTGCTGCTGCTGAAAATCCAGCAAAACCAATAATTAGTTTTGAAATAGATGAGTTCCCTGATGGAAGGCTGGTGCTGGCATAAAGGAGACTGTGAGGATGGTATTGTCCCTTTAGGCTGCAGCCTGTGTTACACTGGCTTATGCTGATCATGAGTCTGCGTTCTTTTGAATTTCATAGTTGACTTATGGACTAAATAATTTGGTGGGGAGACTACTCTTTCAGTATTTCATTTGTAGTAAATGTCTTACTAACATGAGAATCTCATGCAGTTTAGATTTTTATTCTAGGAAAGTGTGGCTTTTTTCTTTGGTACTTGTGATATGGCAGCTTCATGATTGCTTCAAAGTAACTTGTGTGGATTAACTTTGTGATAATGTTGCCACATAACCTAATTATTTTACAGAGACCTTTTGAGTGGGGGTTAGGTAGAGTTTTGTAAAGGCTTGAAAAGTGTGCACTGAGGAAAATGATCCTGCTTCAGCTAGATTTCAGATGTATGAAATGTAACACTCGAAGTTAGTTAATTACTTAGTAGTCATAAGCTTACTCAGTAGTTAAGTAGTACTAATTAATTAATTGTAATGTGAATACATCAGTCATTCCCTAAATGCAACTGGTGGGCCCGTTAAAACTATTTAATTTTGTGTATACATGAAGGGGTTGACTTACAGGGTTTTTTTAAACTAAGTAGTGGCATTACACATACAATTTTGTTGTGTAAGCCTGCAGCCACTGAGTGGCTGCTGAGAAAACTCTTAGGAACCCCCTTAAAGAGGCTTTTTTGAGATGGAGGCTGTTGAGACTTATTTTTTGTTATTTGCGTATCAGGTATGTTCTTTTGCATACATCTCTTGCTCCCTGGTTTCAGGATTGTCTACAATTGTAGGGGTTTGTTTTTTGTTTGTGTATATTGTTTGGAAATGAAAAATTTCAATTCCATAATTCAAAGCATCAGCCTTCAAGGGTGAATAGTAGATGCTTATTCAGTAGGCTCCGTGTGATATTTGCTGTACTAGGTTAAAATGTGTTCTGTTTAAAAGAGAAAAAATAAAGTTGCTAAATGTTTGAGTTTGGTAATATGGGACTTTTTATTTCAAGCTCCAGTTAGTTGTCTGTAATATCTTCTTTTTTTTTCCCCTGTCAACTGATTTTCTGCTAGCTTTTCCAGGTCCCTCTCTGTCACTTGTTAGGTATTTACATCCTGGTGATATTTTGATAGTTGTTGTGTCCGATCTTTAAACTTAATTTCAGATTTGGGTATCTGTTTCCTCAGAGCCTGACATGGCATCTCATAGATTAGTCAGCCTCAGAAACTGATGCTGAGCTCTCCCCCCTGTCTTAATCACTTGACCGCTTCTTTTGGCTGTCATCTGTCACCCCATCCATGTCACACTGATCATTGTCTTCACTGCAAAGCTTATCCAGGTTAGCAGAGCCATTGTATATCATCTTTAAGACAGCTACAATTGTGTAAGTACATCTGGGCTGCTACAGAGGGACATATTTTTAGCACTCGACTCTGCCAGTTTACCTGCTGTTCCAGTTTATTATGCTTGAACTTTTGTTTTGGGGTGTTGAAGTTATTCAGTGGTATAAGAAGCAACTATTTTTGCTTATTTATGGCTGTTTGTCTACAACTTCTGCTGCTGGGACATGTGCTAGTGTTTGGGTCTTCACTCATAGCTGTTGGCATTAATGCAATACATTTTTCTTAAGCTAGTGTCTGTTGTGGCAGTTGCTCAGTGCTGCTGAAAATTGGAAGATAGAGGATCTTAGTAGGCAAATTGAGAAGGCCTAGCAGCATTGAAAACAGATTTGAAAGTTGTACTACATCTGAATTACTCTGGTATTCGATCAACTGCTTTGGAGCAGAACTACAGCCAAGAGTAGTGGAAATATATCACCCTGCAGATGTGAAGTGGATTTCAGGAAACAAGTTCCTGATTTAAAGCAATCGTTTTCTGTACTATTTAGTGTACTTTTTCTGCCAAGAGATGGAATCTTTCTCTACTGGTGGTTGTAAGATTATTTTACTTAATGGTGGTATAGTGTCATTGGCCAATGTGATACTCTTGAGAGAATAAATACATTTTATTTTCTCTTATTTAAAAGAAACAAAACTGTGGCTTACTGATTTCACTGGTTAGTAGGTGTTCTTGAGGAGCCCAGTAAGACACTTAAGACAGAGGTGCTTGTGGTTCCTTCCTGCTTATCCATGTGAATCTTCTCATCTATGTAAAAAGGGTTGGAGATCAACAGCAGACAAAACTGCGGGTGAATGTGAGTTGTTGAGTCAAGTTAGAGAAATATATTTGCTACATACATGATTTATGAAATTACCTACAGTCAGGAGCAACAGATTAACAATATAAGAATCTTTCACTTAAAATAGTCACATCTGGATTGTGTAATCCAGCCTGACTAGTTGACTCTCTAATATTCTTGAAAGAATGAGGTGTGTACAAATCTGTATTCATTTATTGCTGTACCTCTCGTGTCCTGGTGTCTGACCTGTACCTGCCTGTCTTTCATCATTCTGGTTCTGAATACTTAAGTTCAGTGTCTTTTTCCTATCCT
>VYZW01012788.1:49158-61691 GCA_013401315.1 Balaeniceps rex
TCAGCTCAGGTTTGTCAACCTTTAGCTCAGTGGCTAAAGGTTACATTGCGTTTTAGTCTCATGAGCAAGGCAGAGCAGTAGTAGGCCAGTATGTAACTCCTGAAGATTTGTGAAGTGAAAGGGACACTTCTTGAGAGTAAGTGTAATTTTTAGCTTTGGAAATTCGCGTAAAGCATTCTTACAGCAAGAGGAATTAAGTTTTACTTCACAATATTCTTTGTGAACATAAGGGTGGAATATTAGTTGAATTTCTGACCAAAGCCACAGATAGCTTAATAGTGTTTTGAGGATATTTGTTTATTAAATGCAGCTTTGTTTCTGTAGGAAGCTGAAAAGGTAATACTAGAGGAAATAAGCTTGAAAGTGACTTTTTCTGGGTTTTAGCATGCTTTTTCCAAACATAGTATATTGTTCTGTTTACTGTAGTAAACAGATAAAGTCTAGGCTTTGTGAGAATCAACATCGCCTGACTTCATGGCACTGCATAACATCTCCTGTCTTTACCAGCTCAGTTGATTTGGTTACTTGTTGGAAACAAGTAAGCTGAGGTCTGTCAAAAATGAGTTACGTCACTGAGGATTAAAACATGAATTTTTTTTCTGTGAAATGAATGGACAAGGACCTATCCTGCATGCAGTTCAGAGGATGTAGTATGGAGAACAGTCTGCTTCATTAGATTTTGAGTCCTAATTCTGGGCTTATTTAAGAAATTGGCGAGGGGGGTGTGTCAGCTTTGGTAAATGCTAGTTAATTTTGGTGCATCCATGAGACAAGATGTGTTTCCTAAGATTTCCTCTTTGAATAATTCAAATCTTTCTATGTATCAGAACCATGATTTAGCTGAAACGTAGGTGGGAGATGTGTTGCTATATTGTCAGTCAGTTTTTAATAAAGAAATTAAGTAGCGTAAGTTTATAAAATCTACATTTTAGTTTAGCCAGATTTTGACCCAAATAGATGACTTTGCTGAGTGGTTTGCATGTAGTGACTTCACTGTTTGGAGCAGACTTTTAATAGATCCACCTTGTGTCCAGCACTTCCGAAGTAATTCTTTTTTGCTACTTTTTAGTTTGCTTTGATTCTAAGAGAAGGTGCATTTTTACTTTTAATGCAGGTTTTTTCCCCCCACTTAATCCAGAACTCTCTTAACTTATTGGATATGTCTGTCCAAGAGGATGGGAAAAATTCAGTACTCAAAGAAGTTCTTCAGAGGAGTCTTTCTATAGTGCAAAGTTTATTCTCAAAAACATTTCCTTAGAATAGAAGCATATCGACATTGAATTTTCTGTTTGTATGTGAGGGTGGTGGTTTTGCACGTTTGAGATGTTGGAATGGAAATTAAGAAAATCAAATCATGTTGGGAACTAAGCACAAATATTAAGAAATTGTAGCTTGGCTTTACCACAGTGCTGCTTTCCTCGAGAGGGCAGAAAAAACTTAAGTCTTGTCTTTCAAGAGAAACCTCTTTTTAAAGTCAGAGCATACATACTGAGACTGTGTGGTGGTAATGGATATTGAAAGTTTTTCTGGTGTTAACACAAGGTTAGAAGTGTTACAATAAGTGTTGCAGCTCTGAGAAAGTTGTAGAAGATGAAGATCAGATGAAGTGTGATGGTAAATGAAAATACCTGAGTAGGAACACTTAGAAAACACAGAATAGGTTTTCAAAAGCAATTTGTAAATTGGAAGCTTGTAATCTATTGCACGTTAATGAGAATGGGTTAAAATGCTTAAGATGCTCAGAGAAGAGATACACCACAACAGCCTGAAATCTTTGAAAATGTTTTCTTGATATTACAGCTGCAAGCACATAAGTTTATAATGACTAGGAGATGAGGGAGGGGAGTACCATAGTGATATGGAGAGATTGACTGTTCAGTTTGCTCAAATACAGGAATGAGGGGTGGTTATATAAGACTGAGTGAAAGTCAAACCGCAAGCAGGAGGTTCTTCATGTGAATGATTGTGGATCTTTGAAGCTCCTTGTCAGAGGACTTCATGGGTGGAAGAAATTCATGCAGGCTCAAAGGGTAACTGAAGTACGTGGAAGAAATCCACGAAGGCTACCAAACAGACAAATCGCATCGGGCTCAGGAAAACGCCTGAAAATAGTTGGGACCTGAGGAACACTTTGGAATATCATGGTTTTTTCTGTTTATTTTTGGAGATGGGGCTAGAGGGAACTTGTGTCATATTATGAAGGAGGAAGAATCTGAGCAAAGAGTTACAGCAGAAGAGAGAGAAAAGCCAATGGATGACCAAAGTCTTTTCACATTTTAAAATACAAAATTAGAGTGAAATGTTGTAAGCAGTAATGAGAATAGGAAAACCACTTTTTTTTGTTTAGTATAAATGTGGATAAATAGGTATTAGTTGGAGAAACTAAAATTTCTAATTATTCTTGTTTATCACACTTTTTATTAGCAAAACCAAACAGGAAGCTGACATTCCTGTACTTGGCCAATGATGTCATACAGAACAGCAAAAGGAAAGGACCAGAATTTACGAAAGACTTTGCTCCAGTAATAGTGGAGGCTTTTAAGCATGTTTCAAGGTACAGTAAACTGTTATGTGCAGTGTCCTTCATCATACTGTATTTGAGGGGAATTTAGAGAAGTCTTCAGTTCATCTCTTCTGACCCAGCTAGTCCTTGTGGGCTATTTGTGTACTTGAAGTCTTGTTAATTCAATTGTTTCAATGTTCTTTTGATATTGGATAGTCTTAATGCTGTTGGATGAAGTTAAGTAGTAAATTCACCTGCATTTGGTCGCTTTTGCCTTAGAAAGCTGTTAGCTATGCCTTAAGTTAGGACTTGCTTTCAGTCTGTGTTTATATGCTACAACAGTTTCATACGTTTCATTGCTAGTGTTGCATGATTTGTTTTTTCCCAGCAGCCATTCATCTCGTTGCATGAGGATGCTACAGTCTTGATACAGAATTATTTTCGCATGGTACACAGCTGTTGAAGCAACACAAACCTATTTGCCATGTTTGCATAATAGGGTTACAGACCTACAGATTTATAGCTTGAGCAAGCAAACAGAAAGAGGGAATTGGGCATTGGCTTTTTTTATGTGCTTGCTAAGACATCTTGAACTGGTCTTTGCTTTCTTTTCTTTAAAATGTGATCTTGTTTTTTTTCTGAGATTATTGGACTTTGATATTGATGTAGTATGCTAAGGTCCTTCTGTGAAAGATAATCATATGGTAGTGCTGTACTTTTACCTAGTGCTGATTTTTGCTTTTTTTCTTGTAACAGCGAGTCTGATGAGGGTTGTAAGAAACACCTTGGCCGAGTGCTCTCTATCTGGGAAGAAAGGTCTGTTTATGAAAATGATGTATTAGAACAACTTAGGCAAGCTTTGTGTAAGTATTTTGTGTATGTATGAAGATACAGTCTTTTGTTTGAAATATTATTTCTCTGATTCCTCTGTTTGTTTTCATTTAGATGGAGACAGAAAGGTGAGGAAGCGCACATATGAACAGATAAAAGTTGATGAAAATAACTGTTCACCTCGAAGTTCTCCCACTGACCCTCCACAGGTAAAAGCATGTTTATAAAATTCTGTATTTATATATGGTTTGATGTAGAATTTTTCAGTTACTTTCAGTTTTGAATGGTCTCTGTTTTATTTTTAATGAGGCACTGTTTCTGAGCAAGGGTGACTACATCTGAAACTTTTCTTCACAGTACTTTAGGTTACAAGTGGAGCTAAGAAGTTGAGCATGCTGTAACTTTAGTCAGTTTAGCGCTAAACCAGAATGTATGAATTATATATCCAGCTTTGTCCAAATCGGGATTTCAGCATTAGTGTCTACAATGTTTTAGGTTCTCCTTTGGTTTCCAGGGTGGTAACTAGTAACACATGTATTAGAATAAGATTGTTACTGGTTTATCAATAAAATATTTCTCAATGTTGCAATCCTGATGGTTGGGAAAAGTCCTTGTCTACCTTGCATTGTTATGGCTTTTATAATTCTTGTGGATTTTTTGTTATGGTACTGCCCCATCTCAAAAGGCTTTTTGTTATGGCAAGGAATGACTGTCCTCAAATAATCACAGTTTAGTATGTTTCTCTGTAACAGACATCTGGGCTTCTATGAACATCAGCCCTACTTCCAAAAGAAGTGCACTGATCTAGTCTGATGCGATAGTGAAGCAAAACTACAAGAAAAATAATTTCAAAAATGTGTAGTAAAATGAAAGGTACTGTAAAATAATCACTACTGTCAAAAATAAAAGATTTATAAGTAGTCCTATACCAAGAATTTAAATGAAAAATCTATTTTAGGAAGGTGACCTTTAAAACTAGGAACACTGTAATGTTTTTCTGAGAATTAATGGCTTAGTTTTGTTTCGTTTTCAGTCTGAGAGGGGATAGAATGTTGCTATAATGCTGATATAATAAATGGTTTTAAAATTACCATCAAATTGATTCCATAAGCTTATTGTGAAAGAAT
The DNA here is from genome assembly GCA_013401315.1 of Balaeniceps rex. Classification (NCBI taxonomy): domain Eukaryota; kingdom Metazoa; phylum Chordata; class Aves; order Pelecaniformes; family Balaenicipitidae; genus Balaeniceps; species Balaeniceps rex. The sequence goes on from VYZW01012788.1 coordinate 53,620, forward strand.
GTTTAGTGCTAGGATCTGTTTATTTAAACTAGTTCTCAATCTTGCATGCTTTTTTCAGACCACAGATCTCATTAGAGCATTACAAGAACTAGAAAACGCTGCCTCTGGGGATGCAGCAGTTCATCAGAGAATAGCTTCTTTGCCTATAGAGGTCCAAGATGTGTCCCTGTTAGACAGAATAACAGGTGAGGGTTGGGGATCCAGTAACTGAAATGCTGTTCTGAGAACTTAACAGTATATAATGAAATCATGCTTTACTTGTTTTTCTCTGCTTGCTTTTTAGATAAGGAATCTGGAGAGCAACTTTCCAAAATGGTAGATGATGCATGTATGTTGCTGGCGGATTACAATGGCAGGTTGGCAGCTGAAATAGATGATAGAAAACAGCTAACTCGAATGTTGTCAGACTTTCTCCGATGTCAAAAAGAATTCCTTGCAGAGAAAGAGCATAAGCTGGAAGTGCGTAATGTTTTGTTTTAGTCCGTTCTTCACTAAAGCTTGTTCTTGCAATTGTTTTTAGTTTGCCTAAACAAATTTTCTCTCCAAAGGTAAATATTTAATTGCCACTGTTAGGTCTTTGCTTCCAGCACATTTTTAACGAGAATTTTTTTGGTTCTGGTGTTCTAAATCTATTAAACCAGCTCAACATTAGGTAGTGTTACAACTGTAGTCACTTCAGTGTTTGCCTTTCTATTTTTTAGCCTATTCAGTCTTCATTATATGTACAGACTTAGTTTTAGTAGTGCAGATAGAAGGTCTTATCCTGAATGGTACAAACTTAATTCTTCGTAGAGTAAATTTTTTCTTGTTCCTTTCATTCATTGTTGTAAATCTTAGTTATGTACTACATTGTTTAATAATATCCTTTTTGTGAATAGAATGATCTTTCTGGTAGCTGTAGGTTTGTGAAGCCACTTAAAGGATAAGAATTTAATTACTGGTTTCAGCACAACTTTTTAACCTGACTCAAGCATCCATTAAACCCAGTAAAATGTAGTTTTAGGTTTTACAGCCTCTAACACAGCTGTATAGCAGCATTTGTAGCACTAGCACCATTAGGACAGGAAAATCATTAATAAAAGAAGGATGCAGAGTGAACAGCTCATTATGAGCAAATGATCCCCTAAGTTATTCTGTTCTTCACTATCACCTGTCATCTGGCTTCCTTTCCTCCCTCATAATACTATCGAGCCTCCTGTTGAACATCCCATGTATCCTAAAGAGGTCTGTAATTTCATGTCCATTGCTTCCCAAATCCCTTGTCTCACCTTTGACACATAGGTTCCAGCGCTGGCTTGGTTATTGCAGTAATAGAACTGAAGCTGCATCCTTTTGCAAGGGGAGAACAATTGCAGTGCCCTGTAACTGCAGCATATGCATGTAGTCCTTACATGGTGCAAAAATTAATTGCTCTTCAGGTTTCAGATCATACAGGCCTGTCAAGAACATTTTCTTCACTCTGTGGTTTCTTTACCCTTTTATAGCTTCGTAACGTGAGTTCAGATTTTATGGTGTCTTTGTTCAGGGAAAATGCTGTTCACAGTGTATCTGAAGTGATCATTCAGATCAGTCGTGACATTCCTAGGCTACTCTTACTTCCTGACTTGCTTCCTTTGCTCTATGCCTCAAGAAAAGCAATTGATGAAGGTTCTTCCTATCAACTTCACTGTGATATTCTTCCCACAGGATAAACAACCAACTTCATGTAAGATAGATGGTATGCACAGTAGTGCTGATTGCAGTAGCAACTGATCCAACTGCACAATGGAACCTGGAAGATTAAAAAACAGGAAGCATTAAGCTTTTAATCACCTGCCCTACCTTCTCTGTGTGTGTGTGTGATGTGTCTGAAGGACAAGTTCCCACAGTACCGGTGTAGGACTGATTGTCTTGAGGCACTCGCTTCTTTTTGTAGATCATTACCAGCAATTAGACCCTGTTTAGGTATAGTAGACCACTGGGATAGTGAGTTGCTTGAAAGGCAGTGACTTAGTCCTTGTCGTGGTTTAGCTCCAGTCGGCAGCTGAGCACCACACAACCGCTCGCTCACCCTCCCCCTCCCTGGTGGGATGGGGGAGAGAATCGGAAGGGCAAAAGAAAACTCACGGGTTGAGAGAAAAACAGTTTAATAATTGAAATAAAATAACAATAATAATGATAGTAATAAAATTACAATGAAAAGGAGAACAAGACAGAGAGAAACAAAACCCGGGGGGGGAGAAAAAGGAAAAAACCCCAAAAAAACCCCAAGCGATGCAACCTCTCACCACCCACCAACCGACACCCAGCCAGTCCCCGAGCAGCGATCGCTGCCCCCCTGGCCAACTCCCCCCAGTTTATATACTGAGCATGACGTCATATGGTATGGAGTAGCCCTTTGGTCAGTTTGGATCAACTATACTGGCTGTGCCTCCTCCCAGCTTCTCGCGCACCTGGCAGAGCATGGGAAGCTGAAAAAGAAAGCCCTTGACTAGTCTAAGCGCTACTTGGCAACAACTAAAACATCAGTGTGTTATCGGCATTCTTCTTACACTAAATCCAAAACACGGCACTATGCTAGCTACTGGGAAGAAAAATTAACTCTCTCCCGGCCGAAACCAGGACAGTTCCTCAGACAGATTTATACTTCTGTAAAAACAAAAGAGCTCAGTTAATCAGAAATTACAAATGGAGTGCAGCTGTGAACAGATTCCACTCTTGTTGGTTTTCAACAAATACAAAACAGTTTAATTTCCCAATATTACTAGATCAAAGAGTTCATAGCTGTAAGAAAAAGTAATTGCTTATTCCCAGGCTGTCACGGTCCTTAAAACTGGGTTTCTTGGCTGAATTATTTAGAATGAGATTCTTTAACAGTTTAATACGGCACACTTACAGTTTCAGACTGGTTTGAGGTCTTTCTTCAGAAAGCAGGAGCCAGTCTTTGTATCTGTAACAGTCTGTTTTAAACAGATCAAGTCCTAGGATGTTGAGGTATACTGTAAGAATGTCAGTGTGGTATAAATGCAGGTTACCAATAAAAGAGCTGTGAGCCGAGATGGTGTCAACCCAAGGTACTAATAAAGAGCTATGAGCCAAGAGATTGTAAAGAGCAAGAACCTTAAAATCAAGCTTCTAAACCTGTGTTAAGATGGGTGAAGTGTCTTTATGCCTTTTAGTTTGGGAAGTGCAGGCTGATAAACATTCTGAAGTCTTGAAATGTAAGATCAGGATGTCTTCATGATAACTGTTTATAGGGCCAGCTGACTTAGTTCCTCTGCATTTTTTAAATTATTTTTAGGAAATGGCTATCTTCTGGTTTAAATACCAAATACCTGTAGCCAGATGCATTTGTTTTCTGAAGCAAGGACTCTGTTTTTACAGTCTTTGGAAATACCATACCTCAGATTGAGCCTTGCTTCTTGGCTTCTCATTTGAAATAGCACTGGGAAAGGGCCTGTCACCTAATTCTTTGAGAATGTATTTCCTGAACTGTCTGTCCCTAGGTCTTGCTGCTCAAGTTTAATTTCTGGTGAAATTAATTTGTTCTAGACAAGCTTGTTTCCTTTGTTAGACTTCTGGCTATTGACTTTTTGAGTATAACATGGTCTCTGGATTGTAACATATCAAGTCTTCATTTCTTTCTGAATTAGTATCACCCATCTGTGAGTATATTGCTGAGGTCCTACCTTACTGCTTTGTCAAACACCGAGGTATGGTAAGAAACAAGTGTTTGTATTCTTAGTGGAATCTAGAAATATTACCTGCTGTTGACCTGGTTTAACAGTATTAGAATTTGAATTCCCAGCGAATTCTCGCTAACTTTAAAATTTAGATGGGAGCTTTAGACCTAAATTTGCAGATCTTCTATCTTCTGAAGAAAATTTACAGGTAAGTAACTTTGAATATCTAGTCTGTCCATGAGTACTTTTTTGAAAATGAGAGTTTCTCTAATAGTTATTTCTAAACAGAAGTGCATGATTTCCATCTAAATCAAGGTAGTGTACGCATTCAATCTTGACAGGAAATTTTGACAACAGATAAATAATATGAGCTATCATGTCTGCATCAAAAGCTAACTGTACTGCTTAGTAGGTGACTTTCATAAGTCTGCTCTGGGTAAGTAATGTCATCTTTAACTCTTAAATTGTTTTCTTTAACATCTGTCTAGCTTCTGTTGCAGGTGGTGGACATGGACCTATCTTCTAATGATGTCACCATCCATTAGTACACACATCCTGCTAAAAATAAATTTAAGAATCAAAATCTTGTATTGTCTGTTGTTCTTGAAAACTGAAGAGGAGGAGTTCTGTAGCTACCCATACCAAACCTCTGCTATTTTCATCTATATTCTCACAAATGTTGCTGAGTTTATGCCTGAGATGGATAAGTATTTATCCAGTGTCATTCCTTTTTCTTGAAGATTAAAACTTTCACATGGTTGTTCCTAAAACTCACAAGTCCTTTTGGTTAAATCATTTGAAATTCGAAATGCAAAAGTTTGGGTGTCAGTTGCATTGAAGCTGCCATTACCAAAAGGAAAGAGCTGTGAAAACAAGACTTTTTCACACTTTCACTTTTTAACTTACACTCTAGTTCTTGGGTTTACATGAACATCAGAAATGAGAAGTGATGGATGTGGAACTTGTCCTTCACAAGCACAATAAAGAACTTTATTAATGTACATCTGTCTTACATTTTATCTAGGTAACAGAGATGTATTTTATAATTATCCTTATGCCCCTTTAGAGCCCCCCTCAAATGTAGGATTGTCCTAAAGAGCATGTTCCCTTCACTTCTGCAAGTTTTAAAGTAGTACAAATATTTAAGGTTCAGTGTACTGTAATTGTATATGGAAACTTACATAGGATTTATAGGCAGATGTGATTCTGTTAGAGAAAATGGAACTTTTTGCAGAAAGATTTTTTGGTAGGAACCCTTTTTTCTCAGAACTTTGAGGACTGATATAATTTCCTGTTTCCTACTGCTTTGGCTGACTCTTCCCTCTCTGCTTCCTTGTTGTGTCCCCCTCCTACCTCCCTGCCCGTTCCCTAGTTCTTGAACAGAAATGTTGGTTGATCTGTTGATCTCACTGAAGGCTGATAAGAAGAGCTTTTTATGTTATGCAGGAACAGAGAATTAGGTATACATAAACTAGTATCAAGGTGTGCTTATCTCCTCGTGATAAAGAATGTCCTGTAGACATTCTAGAATTAACATGGCCTTAAATATGGGGATGACATGAATGAGAGAAGTACTTGATTTACTGTTTTTTCATATTGCTTTGCTTTTGCCTTTTCCACAGTCTCATTGATTACAGAGTAAATAGACTCTTACTAAATTTCAAATAAAGGCTTTGATAGTTCAAAATCTTACACAACTTATTAACAAGTGTGGGCAGGGGATCATATGACCTTTTTCTAGAAAAAACAAGACAGCCTCCTCTCACCTTCATTTTGATGTTATGGAAAAATGTAGCATTGCTACACTTTAGCATGTACTGGACTGACCCGGTTTCTTACATAGTTTCTATCAACTTACCACTTTAAATTGGAGAACATCTTGTCACTAAATCCAAAGTTTTATGAAGGAAATGCTATTCTGGGAGGCCTGCTGTGTTTTAGCAGCGTGCATTTAATTAAGACACTTTTTAATTGATGATGTTGCTGTCTTGCATTCCTTATTTTCTACATCTGTATAAACAATAGTCATATCCTTACACTCACACATCTGGTTATAATTGTGGTTTCTTAGCATGTTGAGAGAATATTATATGTTCAATGCACTTTTATTTCGTGATTGAGCTTTATAGCTCAATATAGCTTGACTTGTCTTTCTAAAGGGTTTAATTTTGTCATGGGATTTTATGAGTAAACAGCAAGCAGCTAGTCATCCTAGTCTAGCTCTAGGAGTCAAAGGCGCTTTTTTTTTTCTGTTCAGGTCCAGCTTAATGGTTTCAAATGCAGACAAAAATGTCAAGCAGAGAATTTAGGGATGGCAGTGGTGTAACAGGCCTCTTGTGTTTAGGTTTTGTTTGTCAGTGCAAGACTGGATTGATACTATTGTCTACTGTTTCCCTGCCTTTGTGTTGTCACAGGGTGTAGTGCTCTTTTTGCTGTTTTTTTTTTTTTTTTTTTCTCTTAGACCCCTTATACTTACATAGTACCTTTGTACGCCAGCTTCTTTCTTCCAGTGCCAGATGAACTTAGGGTAATACATTGTCACGCATCATATTTTTCAAGTCCACTTAAAATAATTGGGATTCATTTCTCCATAACCTTGCAGCTGAGCAGCTAAAGTATTTTGCTGAGCTTTGGTTGAAGTTGAGGAAGATTGATTTGTAGCATGAATCCTACGCTGCTTTTTGTTATGGGGCAGAGTTTGCAGCTTTGTAGGTGATCTGCAGCTCCCTGAATGTGGCAGCACCACAGTAACTCAAGTTAATCTTAAGTTAGAACTGAGCTGTGCTGTACCTGCTGCTAACAATGCAATGATTACAATGCAATATCAGTAAGTGGGCAATAAGGTTCATCCATGCTCATCAGGACTGTTTTGAGTATTTAAGGTCTTCTGATACATGCTTGCCAGCAGAAGACTCCCTGTAAGCAGTGATACCAAACAGGCCATGTTGTGTGGTGTCTTGACATTATGAACCATCACATTCATTTCTGTTCAGGATTACAGCTTCAGAAATTGAAGCTGGGTTGAGAGCGCTTCCAGTTCAGGAAGTATACGACTTCTACTGAAAGAGGTGTTTGAATCGATCCAGATATTCTTGGGCTGAGGGGAGCATGACTCTGGATCTCATTATAATAAAGAAAGGAGGAGAGCCTTTGTCAGAATTCTTTTCTTTCTTTTGTGGGCCAGTTTCAAGTAACTTTCACTGTATTTCAGAGAAATGTATGTAGCTCTTAAACATCAGGAGGGAAATGTAGACTAGGGATCTCTAATGGACGGATTTTCTTCATTCTAGTTTTCCCCATTCTATCCTGTACAAAGTGGAATATGATTCAGAAACAGGCCCCTATACTTAGAGGTTTGTGTAGATTGTTTCAAAGCCCTTGCTCACAGGTTGGCTTTGAATGACCGTTTGAGATCCTTTGTGTAGTGTAAATGGTCTATTCATTTTAAAGTTGAGTTGCACAGTGCAAGTCCTTTAGTGAATATAGTCAATGAGGTTTTTGTGTGGTGTTTTTAAAAAAAAAAACAAAACAAAACAAAAAAAAAAACCACCCAAAACCAAACAACAAACCCAACCAAGCTCAGTAGTTTGGATTATCTACCTGAAGATGACTGGGGAGAATTAAGCAATCGCTGCAGTACTTGTCTCTCCTTAAGGTTTATTAGGTTAGACATTGAAGAACGTGAGGGGACATATTTTAAATGAGACATAGGTTACATCTCTTACCTGCAATAGAAGTAGGCTTGCTAAGCATGCTTACAGGTTGCTAACCTATCTTTTAGATGTGGTGGTTCTTTTGTTTCCATGAGCATTTTTTTCAGTGGCAGGAGATACAGTTGTAAAGGTTAAGTTTTGTAGAAGTAATTTGGTGGACTAGTGGAGAACAGCTTATGTCAAACACAGCAAAGCAAAGTCAAGTGGTCAGTGCATTTTGTTCCTCTGTGCTGTACCCATTTTATGAGAATAATGCTTATTTGCCCCATTTCTTGTAACAAGCTTATAACTTCTCTGTACTTGAGCAATACATATCCCTTTTTTATATTGTGACTTAACAATTGCAGCCTCAGATACTGTGGCACATAGTTTCTTGGTTTGTACCTGAAAGAGTAGTAGACTTCAGAGGTCTATGTTGTCGTTCAGAATAACAGAAACACTTGAAGACTTCCACTTCCTAAATTGAATTACCAGATATTTGAGTATAAATCCTGGCTTCTCTAACAGATTGGGCAAGTTGTAGATTGTATTTTGCTCATCTTCATAAAATAAGGATAACCTTTTGCTTCAGTTCATCATGTTTTAAAGCATTGCTTGTCACATTGAAGACGCTCTGTTTTTGAAACAGGGTAATAAAAATGTTACAACTTTTGTATTTATAAAACTTTTTACCAATTTCACCCATATAGTTTTTGAA
>VYZW01012789.1:3800-16108 GCA_013401315.1 Balaeniceps rex
TGACAGCACAGTCACAGCGCTTCTGATATCTGAGGGGAGAAATTATGGATGTAGAGAACAGCAAAATTGGTGTTGACTTCCAAACCAGCAAGATTTCACCTCACACACTTATGGAGGTCTATCTAGAAGAACAACCATAATGATATGCCTCCCCAGTGACTTATTTCTAAGGCTTGGAGATCTTTATCCTGTATCAAGTCAGAATGACTTTAATCATTTGCTTGCTCACACATCTAGGTCTTAGTATATTCAAGAGAAATGATGGAGAAAATAAAGTTTGCTCACCTGACATGGAAGTTGTTAACTGAAGGCAAGGAAATACTGTAGTGTGCTTTGAAACTGTGATTAAGTAGGAACAAATGTGCCTTTGTTTAAAATGTCATATTCTCCACATTCATCTCATATAAGTGAAAGAGGATAAAATTAATAGTATCAGTTCCAATGGAAAGAAAAAAAAAGAAACAAAAAGTAAAACTGAAGTAAGCCTTCATTTTATTCACTCACCAATAGTTATTCTATCCAAAATTTCTCCTGGAGTGCAGTGAAAGCAAGCAAATGGGTTAAAACACAAAGGATGTGGAAAATTAATTTCCTAACCTTTTATTATATTTCTATTGGAATAATTCTAAAATTTTGAGCCCTGATTACTCGCAAGACACTGAATGTTCAGCTTCATTCAAAGCAGAGTAGTCCTTCAAGAAGATGAAATAGTCCTTCAAGAAGTGGAAAGTTTCATATTTGGGATAAGGAAAGAACAAAGTATCTGTTTGTTTTCTTTTTCAAATGGCAGATATTAGACATTTTTGAAAAGTTGGAACTTTAAGGACGTGTAGCAAACAGTAGTCAGCAAGCTGTGGCTGTGTAGAGCCATGTATAAGAAACCTGTTTGCTCCAGATGGCATTTTATGTGGACATGCAAAACTTAGTGGCTTCTCTACAATCCAGGATGCTTTAGCAATGCAGCAAAAGAAGTTGTAAGACAGGAAAATTCTGAAACTTTTTTGTTTTAAACTAGTTGTTCACCTACAACTTTTTGTATCACCCAGTTTATTAATAACAGTAGGAAGTTCGATATTTTAGGCATTCACATTTGGCAATGCTTTATATGAAAAAATTCAGTATAAAAACAAATGTCTTGACTTTTGAGAGAAGAAGTTGTACCCCCCCCTCCACTTCTAGATCTTCTATGTTGAATTACTTATTATACAGTGCAATGATATGCAGTACCTCTAAGCTGTGGAAAGAAATATTGTTTACTAAATGCAAAATACGTATAATCTGAATATTTACAGATAAGGTCTTAATCACTGTCATAGCTAGAAGCTAAAGAACAAAGACTTTTTTGGTTGTAACTAGTTCAGTCTGGTGTGGAAAACATGATTCTGACAGGAAATGTTTGTATTATTCTTATGTATTTTTTTAAATACAGCAATGCATATATGTGAAACCTAATTATGTAGAAAGCTACAGCCAAGAACAGAAGAAGGAAGGCAAGAGGACTCTGTGTTGGAAGAATGTGTGTGCTCAGACCAGCTGAAAACTAGAAGGTCTAGCTTTGAGAATTTAAGGCAGGCCTGAGGTCTTCTGCTGATCAGTCACTGTAGGATGTGGAAAGGAGATGTAGAAGTGCGAATATGGCTATTTGCGATAAAAATAGAATTGGAGACCTGTGCTGCTTTCTGAATAACTTGCTACCAGCTAGGAGGGGCATTTGACTTTCCCTGAAGTCATGTCTGAAGTTTTTTCGGGATTTCTTTGGGACTGTATTTGTAGTTCCCAAAACATGGGGGAGGGTCTGAATCCAGGATTGGCATGTCTTAAAACCTTTTGGGAACTGCTCATTGGACTGGCTGGGGCGGTTTTTATTTTCTTTTAAAGTTTCCTGACGCTGTTTTTGCATTCAAATTACACTGGAGCTGCATTCCTGTTTGTTTTTGTTTTGCATTCCAGCTGAGTTGTTTTGCTTCAGTGGTTGAGATCTTATTAAGAATGCCTGAACATAATTTACTACTATACTACAGAAACCTATAACTTCTCTTTCTCACAATTTCATTTACAAAGTTAAAAACTGTTTTTTTCTCTCCCCTGAACTATGGGCTGAAGATAAACAGTTCACTGACCTGTGTGAAAATGTGATAGTTCCAGATCTTTATAAGCTGAAGTTTTTAAACTAATGTGGTCTTCACAGTCTCCTGTCCATTCCCCTTTCCACATACACAGATACACACATACACATGCTTTGTTCACTATAGTGAAGACCAAGAAAAAATGCTTTGATGAGTTGTATTCTGCCTCTTTACGCAAGATTCTTGTGATTTCTAAGATCTTGTAATTTAAATCTTACTACAATGATTCTTGATTGTCTGTGCTAGAGATTAAAGTAGTATTTTTTTTAATTTGTATTTTAAATTTTAATGGATTAATCTTTGATATAAAACTTAAAAGTTCTGAAGCAAGAAGTAAACCTTGAGGACAATATGGCAGTATTCTGTAAGACTAAAATGCCTGGGTTTAAAACTTCAGAATCCCTGGCACATTTTCAGTGCTGACTGTAAAAGGGAGTATGCCTGTTTCTTATATTCATTTATGCATACTACTTTCGATGCTGTACACATGTGCAACAGAAATATTGTTTTGCCCTAAAAACATTTAAAAATGAATATAGGTCAAGAGACAAAACACTGTTTCAATTAAATGATGGAAGATGAAAGAAACACACTTGCTGTGGACTGATTTTAGTTCTTTGCTTGAATTTCTTTTGTCATGCATGGATACAAGCAAGAGTTGCAAGCCTGCTTTCCAGTTGCTTTTCAGGGTGTCAGTGTCATTAATGCATTTGTAGTTATTCTGTAGATTTTAAAGACAAGCCTCAAAATGTATGGATTTTTTGCTTTGGAGATCATTTATATTTCAGAACAGATGTCTGAGGCTTTCTTGTTTATTTTTAACAAAGGTGTATGATACTTTCTTGCCAGTTCTGTGAGAAATTTCAGTTTTCATCATGAATCTATGGAAAGGAAGGATATAGTATAGCATGAAGTCTTCATAGCAGTTTCCTGCTATTTTTAATGAGAAATACTAAAATCACAAAATGTGTATTTTTAACAAGATGTTCTAAGGCTTAGAATGACCACATTTGGTTTAATTTTCACAAAAGAAGGCTCCATTTTCAAAGTTTTATGGTTCACTTCCCTTAGGAAATGGCTTTAAAAGTCTTTATTAGAAAATAAATCCAAGTTCCTTCTATACAAAACTACCACTTTTTCTCCAGAGGAAGAAGTGCCAGCACTCATTGCTTGTGAAATATATTGAAATGTCAAGCTTCCTGTTATCCTGGGACTGACTGAAATAAAGACCAGTATCAGATGTCCAGCTGTTTCTAAGCTGAAAACATAAATATATCAGAGTCCTCTCTATCATCTTGTGACAGTTCAGGAAAATTTATAGCAAGATTGGTTATTATCTAAAACTGATTGCTTGATAACTACCTGAGCAGTTTCTAGGAAATTCAGTGTATACCTGCTTAAAACCTTATATCAGTAATTTTGAAAGATATTTTATAACCTATTGCAAAATAAATAAGGCTCACCATAGCCCTGAGCATATTTTTGTTGGGTGGGAACCAGATCCAGCAGTCACATGTTTTCTACACACACCATGCCAATGCATGCTTGATACCAACAACTAAGGTTAAAAGAAAGGAGTGTCAGTCAGTGTTCCAATCAACGTGCCAGAATTTTAAACTCTTATAAACATCTGGAATTTCACAACTGGGTAAGATATGTGCAGTCTTTTTGGACTCCAATATTGTTTTTTTATTTATATCTTTACTTTCTAAAAAGATATGTATTTGTTTACTTCAAGATTTTGGTTTCCTGCTTTCTTTTCTTGGTAATCGTAAGCTCTTTTAGCAATTGTCTGGGAGTGAAAACATAGAAAACAAAAATCTCCTCTAAGAGCAATTCATTGTGGCATGCACTAGTTTTATATGCTTTGTTGTCAGCATTACTTTTAGTATTTTTGCTAAGCTTTTGCCAAAATTCAACATCTTCACTTTCCATCAGTAAAGACACAGTCACAGGCTCTGGTCTCTCAATCCACTCTATCTTAGGTGACTGAGCAATACACTCTACATCCGCAAAAAAACAGGACAAGTGTGTCACCCATATAACTGCGAATGTTTCTGATTTTTAACAACTGCTTCTATCACAAAAACTGTTTTCTGGTGCTTCTGTAAATTTTAGCAGCCTGACCAGTGGAGCTGGTTGGGAGCTTTCCAGCTTAACATTGTTTTCTTGGAAAATGCTGTTTTTCAAAAAGGAATCCTTTTGCTTAAGAGGGTCAGTTTTGTACGCAGTCTTAAGTCAGTGTTAGGATTGCTTATTTTTTTCTTAAGGGGAAATTTTTTGTCATTAAAAAGTCGTTGTGTTCTGCTGGGTGCTTTCTCTAGGAAAGCTGATATTTAAAATCCAGTTTTGAAGCATAACATGAAGTCTTTTGAGTGGCTCAACTCCCAAATAATTATTATTTTTTTTAAATCAGCAATCTTGGAGGCTCATTTTTTAACATGATTTGAGATAAGGGAAGAAGTCAGTGACTGGAAAACTGCTGCAGGGCAGAAAAACCGCCTCTGTCCCAGACCCCCATGTTAGCTGCAGGCCACTGAAGCTGTGAGACCCGTCAGTGGGGCTGGGTGAGCCCACATGCGCTCGAGGCAGTGCTCTGAGCCACAGGCTGATACTGTCTTCCCGTTAAGCTAATCACCTCACCCTTTCCACTCTTCATTACTCTATCTTCTCCTCCAAAGGCTCTCACCACCCGACATCTTCTCAGGGAAGGAGCTCCCGACAAGAAAAAGGAGGGAGAGGCGATGTGACAGGCAGAAGCACAGGGCAGGAATACACATAGTCATCACTAGGGAGGGAAAAGCCACCACTGTGCCTGATCTTCAGTTCAAAGAGGGCTGCAGCTAGTGCTAAGTCATTCCACCCTGTCAGACTAAACTTGTGTGAGGAGGTGACCAAAGTGGCAAATGAACTAAAACTGTCTTTGGGGCTGATTCCTAATCCCATTGCTAACTCTCTCTTCTTTTTTTTTTCCTTGTTTTCTTTTAGATTCCCACAGAAGGACACCCCACTGAACAAAATGTCAGCTGTCAGCATACGAAAACAGTCTCCTAATCAAAGTGGTAATACTGAGTCTCCTTCATTTTCTTCTCTCAGGGCACTTAAAGGTTGAGGCACGGCCTGCCTCCTTTCCAAGCACCGCCATGCCCATCACACAGCTCCCTCACAGGGCACGCCGCCACTCTTCGGCGGTGACGAGCTGGTTATTAGATTCACAGCAAGACCCTCTTCAGGCACAAAGCTAGTGGTGCTGTGCGTAAGCTTTCACTGGCAGATATTCAAGCTGAAACACAGCGCCAGTCAGCGCGGTGTGATGGAGCAGTGGAGCCAGGCAGCGAGGTGCAAGATGGTGCTTCCCTCCGCTTAGGCCTGTGGTTGCTGGTGAAACCTCACAGGAGCACGGAGGCTGGGAGGGCAGTGGGCAGACAGGGCATCCATTGCCCTCAGCACTGTCTCTTTGACTCATTCAGGGGAAATGAGGAGAAACTGAGGAAAATTAGAATGGGGGAGGGGAGAGAAAAGCTGTTTAATCATTGTCAGATGGGATTGTTTCTCTGGAGGGACAAAACTTGAGGAGGGCTGGAGTTTGCTTTCTACGCAGAGAAATGACCGGAGGCAAACTGGAAACATGATGAAATTTTCCATTTCCCTCACACCTGCAAAATACTTCTAGAGACTGAAAGGTTTTGAGGCACATGAGGACCTGGTTTGCGTGGGACATGCCAGGCCTAAGTACACCAAAATGGGTGCAGCCACGGCAGGGAGCAGCTTGTCTCTACTGTGTTAAGGACATTAAATTTTATTGCCAAAACAAGAAGGGGATAAGTTCCATCTGCCTCTGCTCATATGACCTGAACTGTTGTATCAGATCTATATTTAATTTTTTAACTGAAACTTGGGAGACAATCATTGGACCAGAAATGAGTACTCTTCAGCAAACCCAGGGCCTCATGCATTAGCAAATTGCTTGTGAAGTTTCTCAAAAAGAAAACACAATATATATTCCTTGGTTACCTCCTTTATAGGAGATTTCCCCAAACCTTTTCTTGCACTAAGCAATTAAGAAAACCATGATTTCTGTGAAATCCAAGTGATTTTTGGGTAGGCGGTAACACTTCCTAAAATGCTATTGGAAAAAAGCCAATATTGCATACACAAGGTTAATTTTCATAGCTGGATATACACTGAGTACTTCTTGAATATATAGAAATGCTTACGTTATGTTCGTGTCGTTGAAGAGTTTTTCTTCAAGATTCAGAAGAGGTTATGGCTGACAGCAGAGCACAGCCTAAAACGTATTTCAGGCAGTTGAAAGCATCTTTGGCTAAAACTATTAGTATGAAAGGAATGTTGGAATCATCTCCACCCCTTTAGTTGCCATCAGCTATCCTTGCTGTAGAGAAGCTTTATCTCTGGAATGCATATACTTGAACTCACATTTTTCCTACTTTTGAAAACTAACTTTTTTTTTTTTTTCAAGGCAAACCAAACTAAAAATATCTAAATATTTACAAGAATGGAAAGGTACAATTTTTGCTATTGGATCTTCATTCAAATCCTTGATTATTGAACGTTGCAAAGTTTTTCTTCTATCTATATATGTTCATCCAAGTCCCTATTACATCCCAGTCATTGCTAGTATTATCAGTATATTCAAAACAGTAAATATTTAGAGCAAATGCACTTAATATAGTCTTGTTTGCTAATTACAACCATCTTCATTCTTGACAGCGACTATGAGACAATGCTGTTGTTTAAACTGATGGAGGTCCTTCCTCTTTTCTGTTTGCAAGAAGGGTTTATTTTAATAGTTATTTTAATGAACCACTGGAGCTACGTAGGTGAGGCTGGGATATCTTCATTTTTTGAAATCTTTAAAGTCAGATTTTAATAAATATTTTTAAGAGAAAAACTAGTTCAATTGGCAGTGAACAGGCTGATGCAGAGATCATGCAGTGAGGAACTTTTTGTTCTTAATCTACCGTGATTGTCAGCACATTCTTACAAATCTCATCTTTGATGTGCCTGTTCATTTCTTAATGGTCTCAAACAGCTGCATCTATGCTGCTCAAAAAAAGAAAGCCAAACCTTGGCATCGGGGCCAAGACACAGCAATACACATCCGTACTATCACAGCCATGCTTGTTAAATGTTTGTCACTTCTCTAGAAGCTCAGTCTTGGAGAGAGCAAGTCCAACACAGAGCCAGAGAATGTTTGCAACTAGGCAAACATGAATGAAGAGTCCAATCCTTTAATTCCTTCACTGGCCTTCTTTTATTTGGCAATATGGACATATCTACAGTGAATTGCAACAGATAAGAACAGACACAGTTTGGGTTACAGTCAGGTATACATTTTTAGACTGAATTTTATCTTTGTATTGCAGTGTTTTTCTTTCATGAGAAAAATGTATTTAGAAAATCAGTCTTGGCCATTGTCACTTAAAATAAATGTTTTGGTGCTTCATTATGAGTTGGTCTTCCATTCACTGTAGCTGTTTGTCATTTTTCATGTTATCACTACAGCTGAAGTTCTTGGATTAAAAGCAAGAGCTACATTTTCTTATAAATCACAGCAGAATGCTAAAACACAGCTCTGACAAATGACATAATACTGACTGCATGTATTTTCTGTGAAGTGTGGTCTTTCTATACACAATCTTTACGGTCAAATGTCCTTACTGAACACCAGATAATGATGTCTCCTGAAATCTGGTGGTGTTGAACTCCCTTTGCATGGATGCTCAGAGACTGAGGAATTCATGGAGAAAATCATGAAGGTCTCTAAATGAAAACCTGAGAAACTCAGTATTCTTCATCAGTCAGTTTTTTGATTAACTGGATGCTATTGACAAAGGTTTTGCATATTCAATTTTTCATCTTCTCTTGTCTGGGAAAGTTTGGGGCAAGTATCACAATTAAAAAATGGAGTTTCTGTTTGGGCTCAAATTCTAGTCTTCCATTTTAAAGGGGAATGTTAAAATGGCACAACAATATTCCCCTTCACCTCAAACAGGCTGATGATATGAAACTCAGGCGGGAAGAAAAAGAACTGAGAATACTGGACAACAGTCATTGAATAATTTTGCTTGCTTCTGGGCCAAACCCCTCATAAAGGGAAACCAAAGGAGATAAACATCAGCTTTCTAACACAGTGAGGAATATATATCCTCACAAATCAAGTGAACATCGTAATGTTAGTTTCTCAATATACTAAATATCATTGTTGTTGGGCAAAGATATTTTAGGTTGCTTTCATAAGTAAATAAGGCTTCCATGTGTGAGTGTGCATGTCTGTCTGTCCCTCCTAATAACCTTTGAAACCATACACCAATTTTATTAAATCTAACGTAAAGATACAGACCTTAAAAGTATTGCTTTTATTAAAAGTTCATTGAAACTAGGTAGCTGGTTAGAAAAGAGACCCTGTTCATTCAGCCACTGAGGAAAAAGCTTCAGACAGAGTCTGAGTCTTTTGAGAAATCTGAAAATCCACATATGTTGGGCTGAACGTAGGTCGAGGACCATGTGATCATCTCAAGATTAGCTTCTGTTCAAAACTTGTATCCTGTCACACATCTAAAAAACCAAAAACCACAGACAACACCCCAGGAAATAGGATTCATTAGTCTGACTTTCCTGGAATTACTGTTGTATGTATATTTCATAATTCCTTTATCAGATCTGTGATATTTGTTTACATTAAAAATATACCAAGCTGTTTCATATTAAGGATGAAACTGAATTTAGTTTGGTAAACTGGGCTTCTGCAGTCCCTTCAAGTTTGACGAGATTAAGCCACAAACTTTTCAAGGAATCGGTCTGCACTAACCAGGAGTGATAGCTGAAGATTCAACCTGTGCTAAACTTTTACATATTTCAGCCCTTCTAATAGTACTTTAGGTTTCAAAAATTATGCCATACATTCATTTTCAAGACATGTTTCTCTGCATTTGCAGACAAGAGCCCCTCTGTTGCAATTAAAAGCAGACAACAGGCTACTCATGATACTAATAAACGACGGACCCTTTTGCAAGATAACAGTTGGATCAAGAAGAGGCCTGAAGAGGAAAGGTAAGAAAGATATGAAATACATTTCTTCTGTATTTAGTTCAGTATGCTATGTACATTTTCTTGGAGTGTCTACTTTTTCATGAATGGTATCAACCAGAATCACATAAGTTTCATCAAATAACTATTATTTACTTATCTTGATGAGATATTGATTGCTTTTTGGAAGTATTAGTCTGCTGGACTTTCACTGACTATATTTTTCATTGGGACTTTTGAGCACTGAGGGTCTAATGAGATGTCAGGCTTCTGCTCTACAAGAAAAATCCCACATTTCATATATTTAGGTTGCAAGAATGAGATCTGACTCTTTCTTTTTACCGGCATGAGTACTATAAATCTTGACAAGTTCTTTTAAGGAGCTTAAGTCAGACTCAGTTGAAATTTACTGTAATGCAAACTAGGACTTGTATTACAGTAGAAACTCTACCTTTAGACCAGGCTCTCATGATTTGGTCCATGAACAGCACATAGGAAGAGATAATTCTTACTCCAAAGTGTCTGGAGTCATCTAACGCAGAGATCTGTAGCTGGTGTCATTATGGTAGTAGTGGACAGCTGTGAAATCTGATCAAGGACAGAAATCTCTTGCCAAGAAACAATTTTCTATTTTTAATATTGAAATTTTAAGTAACCACTGTCTTTCTTTTGCTTGAAGTGCTGATGAAAACTATGGAAGGGCTGTGCTTAATCAATCCAAATCCCAAGATAGCCTACACAGGTAGAGTATCTGAACACCTTTCTAATGATATTGCCAAAGAAAACTGAGTATCCTTTTACTATATCTTGTTTATAGCAAGAGCTTTCTTTGTTCAGTTTATACTGAACAAAGTCTCAGTCTATATATGTTTCTATCTATAAGTCTATGCATGTTTCCACTGTAAATCTGACTTAGATGTCAGTAATTGTTAAGTCGATGATTGCAATGGATGCAGGGTTGGATCTGTTGACACTTGGATGGTCTAAAATCCTGTAAGATACCTTAATTCAAGACTTATATATTGTTTTATTGGTGATGAGTTGTTTAATAAAAACAGTGACCAAAGTGGCATTTCTAACCTTTTTTATAGCAGTAGCACAAATGAAAAGGAAGATCAGAAAGCTGTACTTGGGCGATACAGGTCTGATACTACCTTGGACAGGTAGGGCTTTTTTCTGTATGTATTGTATTTTGTGATTCTCATACCTGTGAGAGGTCCTAAAAATAAAAGCATGAATGAAATCAGTGGGCTTTTTAAATTTTTTATTTATTAAGCATCAAGTTGAAGTCTTTGAATGATTTTTGCATGAATTGTCAATGAGGCAAATGGAAATGTGATTTGAGAAAAGGTTCTTTTGACATCTTGCTCTTCTTTATCTGTATCAATTTCTGTGTATCCTTGTCCTCATAAGTGTAAGTATCTCTGCACAGATGATATCCACTCCTCCCCAGTTTTCAGCTTTTCAAACTATAAACCAAAGCCCTATCTCCAACAGTTAAGCACAACATGGCTAAACCCCTAGTTCCTTGCAAATCCTTGCTGCCACTTCATACCATGATCAGTACAAATATCAGAATCATATGCTTATCATACAGGTGCCGAATTTTAATGTCCTCTTCAGACTTGACCTCTGTTAAGACATGACTATGTCTGTGTTTGCGGATTCTTTCTGCGTCACATCTTCAAAATTCACCCCCATTAACATCTGGTATCCACAACATGCTGAGGCTATGAGTACCAGCACTTAAATGCACACTGTGGAACAAGTGCACTTGTTTGGTTGGATCTTAGCACTGTGCAGTTTTGTTTGATGATCTTTACTTCTGTTGTAAGAAACAATGAAAAATTGCTACATAAAATTTTCCTTCTCCATAGAAGTCTGGAATAGAATAGGCTACAGAGCTGTGTGATATCACCCCTCCATCGATTCTTCTACAGGCTGGTGAATCCTGCTGTATTTGTTCACCCATCATAAGGAAGCCATTCTATAACTTCAATTTACCTATTGCTCTTCTCTGTATGTTTTCTATTTCCATATTAGTCTCTTTGATCTGGGGGTCCAAACCTTCATGCAGGTATTTAAGATGGGAGCACACCCTGTATATATAGACGAGTATAACAACGTGGTTCATTTGCTATTCTTTCCCTCATACTTCATAATATTGAATTTGTTCTTTTGAGTGCTGCTGAGAATTGAGCTTTCATTTTCATAACTATCTATTTAACTCCAAGACCTCTTTCCTGAGTGATAATAGCTGGTTCAGAGATCAATTGTGCTTCTTGGCAGGCATTATTTTGTATCTAAGAAAAGTGAACGTCATCTGCCATTTTAGAAATCTGATGTGTTAGAAAGATGACTTCTGAAAGTCTTGCCAGTCAGCATTTGTTTTGACTACCATGAGTTAGTGTCATTGGCAAGCAACATCATCTCACTTTCCTTCTTTTCCAGATAATTTGTGAACATATGGAAAAACACAGGTCTTGTACAGATCCCTCCTTCCACTCTGAAAAATTGTTGTTTATTCCAAACCTTTGTTTCCTACTTTTTAACAAGTTATTTATGCATGAAAGGACCCTCTCTATTACCACATAGGAGATCAGTTTATTTAAGAGTCCTTAAAGCAAATTTCTATGAAGCTCTTTGGAAATTCAGGTAGAAAATATCAGCTATGTCACTGTTATCCACATGCTCATTGACTTCAAAACAATTTTTAAGGCTTGATTTTCAGGCACAGAAGCCCTGATTACTAATTTAGAAGTCATAGGACAATTCCAGTTTCTACAGTGTCGCTGAACAGCATTGTCCTTCTGCACTCTATCTATCTATGTCTTATTGCTTTATGCTGAGATATTAAGATGTCTGAATTATTTTAGGTTGTAAGCTGACTGTATTTGTGTTTTCATGTACACAAATATCTAACATAAAGGGTTCTTAATATGCAACAGATGACAGATAATACAAAGAAAGGATTATATGTGTGAATATACACTTCTGATAACTAATGCAGAGTATGTCCATAAATGGAGTGAATAATGATGGTTCTATCTTGAAATGATCACAATGAGGAAGCTGTGGTCAAGTTGTTTATTTTTCCTCCCTCATCACTGGTCTTCTCAAAACTGCAGAATA
>VYZW01012791.1:2946-23223 GCA_013401315.1 Balaeniceps rex
TAGTCTCTCAGTGCCAACTATGAAGAATCCAAATCTCCTCTTCTTTTATAGCAGTGAAAGTCAGAGCAATTCCATTAGGCAAGATGTGGTAAGCTCACATGAGTCTGGTGTTAGATCTAAAAAACAAACAAAAAAAAAATCAGATGAGAAATAAAACTTCCTGCTGCATTGTCCTTCCATACCTGGGAAGCACAAGGGAGGTAAGGAGTACAATATATGAATATCTGGAAAATTTTCTACCTTGTTTTTGGTGTCGTTCCCCCTCCCCTCCCCCAATATTTCCCTAAAATACAACATCTACAGCTACATCTTCCTCTCCTGAAAGATATGTATTAGAAGTTCAGGTTAGCAACATTTTCCTACGTAACTAAGCAACTAAGTTTTAGCCTACTAACACATTAACAGAGCCATGCCCTTTGTAACAGAAATCTTTCTTGCCCCGAGGATCCAGAATTGTGTGTAACTCTACTGAGGGTGTAGGGAACCCACTCAAACATCTTGTCAGCACAAAAAAAAGAAAAAAGAATCCTGCATAGAAAGAGATGCTGGGGGTACTACTCTTCAATAGACTCATATCACTACTCAACTGTTGCTTTGAAGCAACCAACATGCAGTTTTGACATTTAGTCAAATGCACTTTTTCTGAAGACAATCCAATTTTACAGTTTTAGCAGCCTGCAGGACTTCTCTGTACAATATGAACACTACCAAACAGAAATGGCTTGTGACAGAGTTTAATGTGCTCAATTTGAGCTAAAAAGGCTCAATAGTTTAGCCTGTATGTCCATAGATTGTATGGCGCTTCATTCCAATTATTAGATTTGAATTCCTGTTGCACTGAGCCAGTTCCCTTATGAGCTTGACGATAATCTTTCCAAAAGCCTGTAATCAACATCAGACAAACCAGTGTCTGGGTACCACATATCATTTACTGTTTCTAAAAGCTAGCACACCATTAAGCTTCCTCTGGTGCTCTGAGGCTTTCCTGATCTTTCTTCAAGATCAATATGAGAAACAGAGAATCCCTCAAATTATTTGTACCCTAGATTCAAAACTTATCCGTTGTGTAGTTTGTGGTTTTGTTTTTAAATAATAGCTTTAGCAGTTATAATTTAACCTTTTTCTTAGTTATTATTCCTATATGCTGTCAATAGACCACACAGCTTCATTTCAGTAATGGAACTAAATTATTCTGCATTTCTTGAATTATTGACATTTCTTGAATTACTGACATTACTGCCCTTATTTAATACTATTCTTAAAGTGTTAGCACATTTTCCAAGGAAAAAGGAAATCCTTTTCCCCGTTTTCAACTTGCTGAGTTTCAAGCAATACTTTTGCCTTCTCTTATCAGTTGTCTACATTTAATAACTCCTAATTTCATGTTTACACTCAATTCCTTGCTTCTTCTATTTGTTACATTCCTGAAAATGCCACCGCCCTCAGCTGGTTTGGAGTCTAAACATCTGTGATCTAATTTTAGGGTTAGATTTTTTTAATAATAATCAAAATATTAAGGGTGGAAGTTTTTAAAACTAGAGCAAGAAAGAACACTTGATGTGTTAACTTTGATATTTTATATTAACCTAAGGTTCTTTCATTTGTGCTGCCTTTGAGAACTAAAATAGCTATTAATGCAAGAGCCTATTGACATTTTCAGCCTGTAGGAGCATGCAGTGGGCAGACACAGCTGAAATAATAACATATTTGAGTGATGAACCAGCTTTACGATTTTATTACTCAGACTTTCCCAAATCTATGGCTGGCATTTTTCCCAGTAACTCAGAAATTAAGCTGTTCTACATTTAAAACTTCCAACTAATCATATGCTAAAAAATTCTCATGGTTAAAGCAACAAAATCACCTCATGATAAGCCTTTGAAAAAAATAAATAACAATACCTAGCTTTGAGAAATAGTGCCTTTAATTCTTTGTGTTATTTACACGAACAATGTAAGAGAAATAGGAAAAAAATCATCTGATATAGGTTAGAGACAGTTACATTAGTTATCAGGAGTATATTACATATCACATTGAAATAGCAGAGACCCTAGAGGGACCCCAAACGGAAGTAACAGATGGAAGGGAACTCAACCTAAGCATTCTCCCTCACTAGGCACATCAGGCCATCAGCAGTTCTGTGCTAACTTCCAAAACACATGATGGCTTAAAAAACAAAACAAAACAAAAACACACACCACAACAAAAAACCCAAATCACTATCTCAAAATTAAGAAAAATAATTGAGCTTTTCAACACAGCCCACAACATCAGACCTTATGCAGCAACTCCACAGACTGCAGGACAGGAAAGGGGAGTTGCCATTTCCACCATTTCAACCTCAAAGCCTGTATTTAGCAAAGGGTTACCCAAAACAACACCCAGAATTTTCCACTTTATTGTGCAGTCCCCTGTGTAAGAGTTTGGCCTTGTCTTCACAACTGTAGAATTCATGAACTCCATGCCACCTAGGACAAGCCAAATGCAGGGGCTTTCACCTTGAATGATGTTTCTAAAGGTATCTGAGGAGTCAGAGAGCTGAGGCTTGTACCAACCACTTAGTCATTCCATAAAGCCAAATGACACTTTTGTTGTTCTACAATCTTTCCACATTTTTGCACCCACAGAAGTTTTCCTCCTCCCAAAATGAAATTTTCCCCACAACGTGCTGGTCCAAAAAAGGCCCCATGTTCCCCATCGCTCCCCAAACCACCATGTTGCAGTGATCTAGTCTGATCAGTGAGCACAGGGATGCACCCATACGATATTTTGTTTCCGAATATTTTACAATACAGCTGCACGCTTCCTAAAATCATCTGGGAAATCCAGACCAGCTTAACTGCACTGGTGATTGATTTATAACTTTTTTTTTTTGTGCCTGCAAAATAAAAAAAGTAATCCACAGTTGTACAGACATACTCACAAACAGACAAAAATTCCAGAGTCTGATACATTGGAATAGAAAGGTAAACTGAACTATAAACATCTCACAGTGGGTGACTACAGCTCATGTGAGCATCAGAGGGATGCTTATTTAATGCAGAACAGAGGAAATTAATTATTTGGTACCCAAGAAAAAAAAGAATGAACATGCAATAATTGACCTTTTAACAGCTCCACAACAATTCATTAAGATGTTTTGTACTGTGTTAGTCCCAAAGAAGCTACACACATTTCCAAGTATTTCTGGAAGAGCCTACCAGGAGTGCAACAAAGTCCTAATCTGGCAATAGAATGTAATTTGGTGTAAATCTCTAGCAGGCAGACTTTCACGAGGAACCAGCCAATTCTCTCCCTTCTCAAAGTTAGCCATTTATTTCTGCTGCAACTCCTACTAAAACCAGTAGCAACATGACTACAGAGTGGAATGAGAGTGGGAAATTAATCCAGTTAATAATTAATCAGGAAAAAAGCCAGATTTTTAGCCACGCTGTTTGCTGAACCAGTTCACTGCATGAATGTGCCGCCAGCATATAGGAGATGAAAAGAGCAAATCAGGCAGCTGCAGACAGGAGGGCAGAGCAGAACGACCCCTTTTGGAAGCAGAGGATTATACTGTTTTACACTGAAAACAGAACTAGGAACAAAGCAACAGGGAACGGTAAGAAAGCAAGTGACTTGCCCAAAACAACCTGCAACAGACATGCCTTCTAAAATTCAGAGTTTGACGCATGTGAGCAAAAGCTGCTAGTAATGCCAAGTCTGACTGAAATGAAACATTAAAAATCTTACAGTTTGCATGATGGATAAGCTAGTTACAAGTGTCATTATATAGTGCTAGCTTTAATTGCTCTAAGGTAACTATATCTTTCAGAATTTAATAGCTCCCCCTCAGCTTTTCTGACCTTCAAGGAAAGAAAAATCTTCCCATTAGAAAAAGCACACAGGCATACACAGTTGCATGTTACCACAGAGAAGCAGGAAGCAAACCATTAATATGATTAAGTTAGAGTCTCCAACACTCATTCAGAACTCCTATTTTCAAGAGACCAATTGCTTTCATATTCCACCACTCTGGTTCCAGTTACTGCAGGTGATGGAAGCACGCACATCTGCTCTTTTTCAAATGAAGCCATTTTGTTGCTTTATTAGCAGACTGTACTGAATCTTGCTCGGCCCATGTTTCAAGTCAAGATGCTGCCTTTACCCACGTGCTTCTCCCTGTGTCACCTAGCTAGGCACTGGAGGGGAGGAAGAGGAGGAGCAAGGCTCCTGCACACACATGCAGCCTGACCCTTCCCTGCAGCCGTTGAATTGGCATCACATACATGAGGGGGTCCAAAATCTGCTATGGTAGCAGAGGCTGCAGCACCCCGATAAAGGCATGAAACAAGTTTTTCTCTTCTGTCTTCTTATACCCAATAACGATTTCCAAAAGCGTAATGAAAAGTTTTACGTAGCAGGGTTTAGTTTCCCTCTCTGGGTTGATAATGGGTTTCAGGCAGAAAATTTGTCAGACAGCTAGAAACGTGTTCTACAGATTGAGCATTTCTGTTCATCTTCACTTTAGAGGTCATTATGTAATAGAAGTGCCTGCACTTTTTCTACAATTCTGGGAGTTAAATTAAAAATAATTTTAAAAACCCCAGCACTGCTGCAATGATGGTCTTTCCCTCAGGCCATGACAGCAAACCCCTTTCTTCCCTCCCCCCACCCCCCATCACGTGGCTTGTGCCCTCTACCTATTTTCTCTGTGGTTTCATTCATCTTCTCTTTCTTTACTGAGCTGAACTCTTCATTTTTGTTAAGAGTTCTGGTCGTCTTCATCCCTGTCTTTGGCAAGTGAGGAAAAGAACAGTGCTACTTATGGAAAAGAAAGTATTCATCAGACCATAGAAATTACTAAATGCCACATTAGATCTGAAGAGATGGGCCGGCTAAGACTCCAGGTGTGCCTGTGTTACAGAGCTGTGCATGCACTGTAGGAGTGCCAGCTGGAGGTCTGCCACGAAGTACCTACTACACTGAAGACCAAAGGCAGTATGCCACAGCTTTTTCTGTCCTCTGACCTACCATTTCTGAGGTACAGACCAGGCTGGATAAAACAGGTTAAAGGAACTATGTCTGTTTGTTGATTAAGAGAGATTTTAAAGCAAGCCTCCTGACATGCACTGTTCTGCATTAGAATATCCATGCTCTACTGCTAGCTGAGCTGCCGCAGAACAGAAAGGCTCCCTACTGTCAGTGCAGGCATAGACAGACTTCATTTACCCACTTCTGATAAAGCACAGAAGCATGACACTCATTGCCATTAAGATTTTTTCTTCTGAGGGAACAGACCAAAATGTGGATAAATAGCATCGAAAATAGGGATGAATACTGGAGGCACTTTGTATACTAGATCTGTCACTCCTGCAGAAGGCATTTTTACTTTAAAACTCCGCTAATCACAACAGCCTATTTAGCACAGATGAATGTTTAAAAAAAAAAACCATACACAAAATTATGCATCTACTAGGGATAAATATACTCTTAATGCTATGTGTTAACTGCCATGAATCAGAGCAGAGCAACCCAGAAGTCCACGGGGCTCTTCCTAGTTCAGCTGTTCTGCCCTCAGGCAGCAGCAACCAGATACAGGCAGGGCAGGGCAGTCTGCCAGGTGTGGCTGCACAACTCTTGAGCACCAAAGCACCTCTCACCCTCTCTCCACATTTAAAACCATCATGTAAGGTGCAGTGAGTAGAAACATTAGTAGAAGAATTAGTAGAAAACCCCACACAAGCGGAAGGATGGAAGAACAGTGGAGATTAGCCAAAGCAACCGCAGCATTAGTCTGGGAAAGTAAGCATGCAGCTACAGTAGCATTACGTGACTGTCCACTAAATCTGGATCTGGGGATTAACAGGAGAGAAAAGATACCAGAAAAAGGTGATTTGTTTTCTTGCCATCAGTAACACTGGAGAGATTTTACTCTCCTTTCCAAAATTAGAACACCTACGTAAATGTAACCCCTTCTTCTTTTCATCTTAGTGTCACATGTATACACAGAAACCCACCAAAAAAAAAAGTATCATCAGCCTCAGGTCAGGACAGTTGAAGCCTAAACATTCACGAAACTTTCATGGAAGCATTAATTAAAAAGCAATTATGTGAAAACAACAAGATCATCAGAGTAAATATATACCATCCTCCAGGATCCACCAGAATAAATACATACCATCCTGCAGAAATTGCAACCGATTTACAATAAGTTTATTCAGAGAATTTTTCCCTCAGAAAAAAACCAAACAGATGTGGCCAGTTATGATGTCTACAAATTCCAGAATTTATTTACCATATGCTTTTCTCTGTATCTGGTGACCTGCAAAATTGCCTCAGCTGTAGCTACTGAAAAACTCTGGCAACAGCTACTACTATACCTGTGACTTTATGGGAAGAGAAAGTTATCTATAAACATTTTCAGTTAGAGAGATATATCACTTAAATGCAACTTGAGATTTTTTTTTTAATGTTTTGATACAGATATAAATAAAGTCACATTTAAGTGAATGCTTTCACAGTCTGATCAAATGATTCTCATATATCAGCCCTTCCCCTTCCTCCTTGCACTTTATGTATTTCCCTGCTAATCCGAAGCTATATTCTTTCTGGGTGTTCAAGGTTACCTAAGTTACAGTCAAAGAACAGGGCGGGGCAGTGCAGAATCTAAAGATTATTTATTTGGCAGGACTTCAAACAATTGGTCCAGCTATATCTCGAGGGATTTGATAGAGGCATTAAAATAACGAGGAGAGAGAAAGATGGGTGAAACACTAGAGTATTTAGAATCTCATTCATGAGCCAAGGACATTAACCCTCTAGAACAAGGTGACACACCCAAGGGGTTTACAGATGAAAGCAAGAAGTGAAAGTTGTTGGGCACCCAGGCAATCTCCACATCTAACCTCACTGCACTAGCAAAGAAAAATGAGGATGTGGCCAAGAAGGACTCTTATCTCTGATCATTTGATAAAGGACGGAAAGCCCTAACACAGATGAGAACAGGGGTCAGGCAGACAAGTAGTCTGCCCTGGTAAACAGGCACGACCAGATAAAACATTTTGAAGCATTTGTGTACTTAAAAAAAAAAAAAAAAGGCCTATACTACAAAACTGATTAACCTGAATTAGGTATTAAATACAAGGCTAGATATCACAGGGATAACAGAGTCTTAGTGGCTAAAACACATATTGAAACATACACGCTATTCAGAAAAGCCAGTAGATGTAGGGGCTGTACATACCTACACCACTTAAAACTGTGATAGATTAAAAAAAACCCAAACACACCACTGCAAAAGAACGAACAGAACCCATTTGGGTCCAAAAAAAGCACTTTAAAAAAGTACAGTCCAGCTCAGAGTGCTGGGAGCCTGCAGTAGACTCCAAGAAACCAGCCTTGGTATAGATTTTATTTTATTAGAATTAAAAATATCATGGTGAATTGGGCATTACAGGAGATTAACTTCTCTAACTCGAGTAATAAGCAAAAGTTTAAGTAGTCAGGTAGACTGAGGAATTTCGACTCTCTAAATTGATAATGCTGAGCTGCTGCTGCTTCATTAAATGTGCAGAAACGAATCTGGAAATGCCTCATGGGATGCAGTGTGCAGTAGAAAACTTGCAAGATGAAATAGGCCTAACTAGATAAATAGCTTCCCCACCCCTCCCAAAAAGGTAGGGAAGGAGTTGACTAAAGAAGTTGCACCTCATGTTAAAATAAGGAATAAAGTTAAAACTTTCAAAAAAATTGTTTTTAAAGATATTAAAAACAAAGTTCTTCAACAACATGTCAAAACTGAGTGAAGTAGTAACCTGGCAGTAAGAATTTCTTGGTAAAGAAACAAAGACAGGATGTCTACTATGAAACAGGCCTGGAAACAATCACAACCAGCATGGAATCAAAAGTAACAGCTTCCTGAGCATGAGTTGAGGAAAACAGATGATATTTATTCTGAATATTTCTGAAAGAAAAGGGAGATTAAATTGTACACACATAGCTGCAAATAAAACTTTCATGCATTCTCAAGTTATTGTGCCTACTTCACCTCTAGCCAATATAAACATTTAAAATCCGTAATCTGTACTTTTTAAGCAGACAAAAAAAGCAGTGGGAGATACTCTGTGATGGCAGGAAAGCAAACAGAATACCCATCTTTAGAGTTGAAGGTGAGGGGAGAAAAGGGAAAAGAAATCAGCCCTACTACAATCAGTAACACACAAGATTTCAGATTAAGTCAAAGAGTCAGAAAGAAATACCAAAGTCAATGGTAACAGATTAACTTTTTTTAAAAAATTAAAAAAAGACAAGGGAAATCTGTAGATCTCACCTGGACCTGACAACAGCTGCATAAAAAAAAAATAAAGCCGGCAATGATCTTATTTACTAGGAGAATTGCAAAGTGACTAAGTAACTGGCCACAGAAGACCATAAAAAAATATCAGGCTGGACACGGATCACCAGAAGAGGTTGCCAAGACTTATCTTGGGCCTAGTTTTATTTAACAGTCCTACTAGTGGCAAGGCAATTGAGATGTCTAATAAAAGTTGCTGCTGACAAAAAGTATAGAGGCATCTCTGACGCACTGAACAACTAGAACACCAGGTGAGAGGAACCACATGAACAGAAGCAGTGACAGGGAATGCAGTTCATCAGTCCTGAAGGCAAGGTCCAGGACTCGAGGAGTAAGACAAGCAGAAGTTCTGCTATGACAGCTGGAAGGGACCAAGGAGGGGAAGGTACTCACATGTTATGAGCTGATTACACATTCACTCCATCACTAATTTGATGAAGGTCTGAAAAGAGAAAAGAGCTACCCTTTAACATAAAGTAAGGCATTTCCTACAGAGATATACAGGGAAGCATTAAAAAAAGTAATTGTGCAAGATACTGCCAGCATCTAATCTGGTCAGGAAACAAAAAAAATAGCACCTAAGACATACCTAATATCACTGTAAGCTTATGCAAGGAAGATTGACAGCAGAATATTGTCCTGAAGTGAATACCATGAGCATACCTAATCAGCCACATCACAAGATTCTCTGCATCTCTTCGAGTCTAAATGCAAGTCTCCTAGACTGACTGGGGGAAACGGAGAGTATACCCCCAAAAGTTAACCAGTTTACAAAGGCTCAGAGGGAATGCAGATGCTCTTATAAACACTGAGAGAAAATACCAGTTTTAGCTAGGTGTACAAACTGGTCATGGATACATTTAGTCAGAATCGTGGAGTAAAGTTTTAGTCAATGCAAGGAAGTTTTGAAATAATTTTTTAATGGGACACTAATAATCTGTTAATGGGACAAAGCTGTGACTATTATAAGACAATACTTGGTCACTTTACAAAAGGGAATATACAAATGTATTGACTGCAACAAATATTGAACATGAATATCCAAGAACTCTCTTCCAGTCCTGTGATATGTCAGTACAGCCACTTTCAGCAAGGAAGCCTTTATATACCACTTATCAACATTACTATTGCTGATTTAACCTGGGCTGCAAACCGACCTTGCCTTAATACTCTAAAGTTTCTATTAATAAAAAAGGAAATTACTTCAGCTTTACCAACTTATATGTATTTCTTTTGTGAACAAAGGTCTGTTTTTTTTTAAGGAGTATTAATTTCAAAAAGTGGCAGGTCAAGGAAACTGTACTGTTTAGAATCTATGTTTAGGCTACCAGACATCTGTAGCTTCTACTACATCAATTTTGACAATGAAATTTGTTGATATTTTCTTCCTGATTTGATGTCACTACTTTGCATACCCATGCCTTTCTGAAAATGATGACTGCAGTTTCCAGAGTTCTGGGACTCAGATACACAGAAACAAGCATTTCAGAATCTCAGTGCAGGGAAGAATTAGGGGATCAGAACAGTTTTCTTCAATTCCCTTCTTCAACAAAGCCAATCCAAGCACAAGTCAACCCAATCTATGCCTTGTGATTTTTGCTTGCACTCCTCCTACATTCCACAAAACATTCTTGCATGCAAATGTTTGAGTGGCATTCACAGACTGGGCAAAAAAGTTTCGTAAGATGACTCGCCTGTGTTTACTCAGAACACCCCCATTATTTTCAAGGGCCAAAAAGAACCACAGGGAAGTAAAAAAAGCAGTTTGGCCAATCAGAACAAAAAGTGAGAATTAAAGTTACATACACTAACATATAAAAATCTGTTTTCCCACCCTTCATCCCTAGTTCCCTTACCAAATACAACCCTTCCTCTCAGCTGCGAGTGCATTAGGCTACGCTAATGCAGAAGATATGATTTTACCAATAAAGTAATGCACAACAGATGCACAGCCTACACCTTCTCTCTTCTTAAAAAACCCATCACAAGGTGGATGGAGTGCCAATGCACTGGCTGACTGTTGAGCAATGACATTAAGAATGAAAATCCCTCAAGAATTCAAGTTCTGCAAGATGTGAGTGGTGGGAGGCAGGCCATAGTAAGAAAGGCATTACATCTTCCTAATATTCAAGGGAAAAACATTTTTTTGTTTGTTTGGAACATAAAATTCTCTTAACAGCAAGCAAAGATGATCCTGAAGGGCTCTGCACACTGAATTACTATTTAATAGTTTAATTTGAGAAAACAGGCACAAACAACTCTCATCCTGCACTGAATAGAGGGTGTGTTTATGCTAACCATGCATTCTAGTCATATTAAAGTAAATAACGTAAGCTCATTTGGCAAGGAACATTTGGTAGTTCAATGTGAACCATCATTATGTCTGGATTATCAAGATTGAAATGGCATCCGCAGTTAGGAAAACGTGGATGTTTTCAAATGCTGAGCCATGACTCAGAAACCAAGATTTCCCAAGCCTCTTCAAGTAGGAAGCAGTCACCACCACAGACAAGCCCCACAAATGTTTCCAAAGTGAGAACACTCAGTCACTTGATGATATGGAGGTACAGCCACTGTTCTACCACTGAATTACTATGAAATTAAGGAAGCCACTTGTTTAAAAATAAAGAGATGGCTGGCAGTACAGCTAGAAATAAATGGGAAGTTGCATCTTCCCTGCTCAGATTACTTATCAAAGTAATCAACTAGGACTAAAAGCAGATTATTAAAGCCTGCCTGATGAAAACAATGACCCTGTATGCATTTAAAAATACTCAATGGTGTCCCATTACTTGAAATTTGATCTTTTAAAATGTAAGATTATCACCAGTAACGGATCTTCAGTACACCAGCAATTGCATGCGTATGACATGGCAGAAGAAAGTGACCTTGTATACTTAAGTGTTCCTGCAATAAAGGAAAAAAAACCAAACACATTTACAAGTCACCCTTATCAAATACTCCATTTTTGTATTTCTTTTTCCCACTTTAAAAAAGAAAAACAACAAAAAACCAAGCAAACAAACAATAAGTCGCATCCACCAAAGTGACATCCTGGCAATTGCTCTGCTGTTGATTTTCACGTGGAAGCATTGATCCTGCTCAACTTCAGACCGTACAGTACAATATAGTATTATACATAGGAAAATAAGCTGTGAAATGGGGCGTGTGTGGGGAGAAGCCTATGATTCAGCTATGCTGTGGAAAATTCTAACATTTTATCTCAGAATCTGAAATGAAGTTCTGTATTTATTCAGTGAATTGAATGAAACAACATGATTTTAGCAGTGCATTTTTATTCTTATTCTAAGAAACAGAATGTTAAAAACCTTGTGTCAACAAAGCAAAGTGGACATCAGCTAAAAGGCAAGAACTTTCTTTATTCACAACAGCAGTTCCCTACCTCAGTAAGTTCTCCTTTCTCAACAATTTGAGATTCTCTAAGCACTGGGAGATATTCAATAGGTGAGCCTAGTTTTATATTAGTCATATTGAGTGCTTCTGGTTTTAATGCCTTGCAGATGAGATAGGTGGATTTGAAGGACAGTAACAAATCTGCAAGTGAACTCAGTTATATCACTTTTTTTTTTTTTTTTATTCAGGAAAGAATGAATGAGTTTTTGGCCTGGTTTCGCCTGGGATAGAGTTAATTTTCTTCCTAGTAGCTGACATAGTGCTGTGTTTTGGATTTAGGATGAGAATAATGCTGATAACACACTGATGTTTTAGTCGTTGCTAAGTAGTGCTTACACTAGTCAAGGACTTTTCAGCTTCTCATGCTCTGCCAGCGAGAAGCTTGGGAGGGGGCACCAACAGGACAGCTG
The DNA here is from genome assembly GCA_013401315.1 of Balaeniceps rex. Lineage (NCBI taxonomy): Eukaryota > Metazoa > Chordata > Aves > Pelecaniformes > Balaenicipitidae > Balaeniceps > Balaeniceps rex. Next base: position 15,106 of record VYZW01012791.1, read on the forward strand.
ACCCAAACTGTCCAAAGCGATATTCCATACTGTACGATGTCACGTGCAATATATTAGCTGTGGGGAGTTGGGTGGGGGGCAGCGATCGCTGCTCGGGGACTGGCTGGGCATCACTCAGCAGGTGGTGAGCAATTGCATCATGCATCACTTGCTTTGTATATTATTATTACTATTATATTGTTGTTATTATTACTACCACTATTTTACTTTATTTAATTTCAATTATTAAACTGTTCTTATCTCAACCCATCTGTTTTCTCTCTTTTACTCTTCCGATTCTCTCCCCCATTCCCACTGGGGCAGGGGGAGCGAGCAAGCAGCTGTGTAGTGCTTAGTTGCTGGTTAGGGTTAAACCATGACAGTTTTTTACTTCCTGAATTTCAGCAGCTGTGGCAGTAGTGCAAGACCTTTGAATTGTTACTTCCTAGCTAGGTCACTCAGTAAAAAATTATCAGTACCATTCAGTAAGCAAGACAAGAATCAATCATAATATTTTGGCCCAATATTTTGCTCAACACCCAAACTTTGTATTTAATTTCCTTTTAGGTCTGGTTTTTGGATGGAAGGTTAAGAATAACATGGCAAAACAGCCCCTCATACCCAGCCCAGGAATCTAAACCCAGCTGGGTGCCCACTTAGCCGAACAGCGGTAGGCAAATGAGGGTCCATGATACATCTTAGCTGTCCGTCATTTTATTCAGTAAATAGTATTTGTCGATGCTAATAAGGGTACACCTACTAAATTCACTTCTTAAAAAACAGAGCTTTCTTGCCAAGACATGACAAAGTCCTGTAGACCAACACCTAAATTCTTTTCCTTCCGTTGTTCAACCTTAACCAGAAAACAAACAAGAAATGTCAACTCTTCTTCTCAACACGGTTGTTACTAGAATTCAATAACAGCCCTAGATTTAGCCTAGATTCTCCTCTCTGCATATACAAATTGCTTGTTATCTGACCTTAGTATCAGCAAATTAGCAAACCCCATTAGCTCTAGTTCTCTTCTATTTCTAGAAGTCAAATTCCGTCAGATAGACACCACCAATCCTCCATAAGAAGCCTATTCCAACAATGGTTGCACCCTGCTGTATGAAAGATGACCCATATCCCACCCAACCACAGGGTTGCTTATCGACTCAGTTAAGGCCCAGGCAAGTCTGGAAAAGAACACCAGGACTCTGACTGGCTTTTCCAAAATCATTTCTAGATCTACACTAAATCATTTCTGCACTACACTAAACTTCAAAATACACTAGTAGAATTTTCACAGAATGGTTGAGGTTGGAAGGGACCTCTGGAGGTCATCTGGTCCATCCCCCCTGCTCAAGAAGGGCCACCTGGAGCCAGTTGCCCAGGACCACAACCAGACAGCTTTTCAGTTATCTCCAAGGAGGGAGACTCCACAACATCTCTGGGCAACCTGTGCCAGTGCTTGATCACACTTACAGTGAAAAGAATTACTTCCTGATGTTCAGAGGGAACCTCCCATGTTTCAGTGCCCACTGCCTCTGGTCCTGTCCTGTTACATATCTTAACAAGTGACAAAACCATTATCAGAATGTTATTTCTAAGGAAACTAAACATGGCTGTTCCAACTGACTCAATTAACCCTATTTAACAGTAACAGCAAATAAGATGCAGTTCTGAGAAGTTTCCAGGACATGACAGCACCAGGGTAGACCACAGAGCTTTAATAATCGCTCTTACTTACTAGCAAAAAAAAAAGTTAGGGAGAAATCTTATCCTCAGGCATAGTCTTAATAACACCTTTTGCTTATTATTTTTTGTTTCTTTGTTCCATTACTGCTTATTTAAAAAGCAAAGACCTGCAATCTTTTTAGCAATAATGCCAGCTCCAAATAGCCTGGTGCATGCTAGGCAGCCTGCTTCTTTTGAGGTGGCGAAATCATTGCTAAAAAATGGACTAGCGAGTTCTTAAAACATCTGCTACCTAAACTGCTGCGTAGTTCCCAAGAAGTGAGAGGTCACGTGCCACTGAGCTGCACAGACGCAGATACATCCAATTGTGGGAGGGAAACCCTACACAGTTACCAAATTGTAGAAAGGTATCTCTCAGCAAATACCAGCCTGCCTGCCTTTGGCAAGCAGCAAGGTATCAGGGAGGGAACCTGAGAAAACCACCACAAACTCCTACCACAGTCATCTTAACGAACTAGCAAAGACTCAGTAGCCCACATCCTTTGGAGTCACCTTCATCAGCTCCCCAGTATGCAGACAGTAATCACTAGCATGACTTCGGGACCCCATTGCTACTGATGATTTACACTTCATTATTTTAAAGTGCTCAAGCAGTACCACAGATTAACAGACACTCGCTGTTTCTTTTTTTAAGGTATATGAGACTGTCAGTGACTGAATCACACTCATAGCGAAACTTCCTTCCCGCCCCCCATTATAAGTTGCACTTAAATTCACAGTTTATGCTGTCAAAGCTTTGTCTAGGGGATCTCAGCACTAGTATTTGTCACAAGCAAGGGATATAGAAAGAAATGATAGAACCATTCACTCTCCTTCAGAATGCAGTATTTTATAAGACTACCAAACAAACTTCTTTTCTAGCGATACAGTTGCAGCGTGCAGTCCCAGGTGCCAGTATGAGCAAGACATGTTCTGCATCGTGTTCAGGGGAGACAGTGCTATTATGCCTCACAGCCTGAGGCAGCAGCAGAACCCTTCCAACAATAAAACTTAACAAGGCTGGTTTCAAAGCCATCTGTTGCCACTGCAGACAGGACAGAAAAAGTTCTGTAAAAACAAGAACCGTAGATTTCACTTGGGGAACTAAGAATATGAAGAAACTCTCTCTATCCCTTCTCAAGGCTATTTTTCTAGACACACTGACAAAGCAATTATCTTGGAGAAGAGGGAAACATTGCAACAAAATTCTTCTAATGTGAGTAGTTGGCGAGATGGAAGAAAGTAGTGCCAGAGACTATATCCTACTCTGTTCATGTAAAAACTTGAAGGGCAGGACTTAACCTTCTGTAATAAGCAGAATTAACAGTGACACAGATGGGCTTGTACACTGAGAAGGATAAAGCTTCCTGCACATGCGGTTCTGTTGGTGATTGACAAGCTGTTCAGAAATTGCCTCTTCTGTGGTTTCAGCTACTCTCCGGGCAGAAAGAAGTAAACATGCAAGACAAATTGAGTATACACACACGGTTGTTCTTTATCAGAACCATTAAGACCAGAAGCTTCATTCGTTTTCACCAGCAACTCTATGAAAACAGAACAGACTAAAATCAGAACACTAACAATGAATATGCTGCTACTACGAAAAGCCTCCAGAATCACAGGAAAAAGTGGCATAAGTCAGATCAGAGAGAGGTGACCTAGAAGTGACCTATAAGTGACCGCCACAACAGATAAGACATGACACTTGTGATAGACTCTTTGCAGTATCATCATGAGCAGTAATAACAGAATTGGCAGAAATTAAGATGAGGGAAGAGTACGACTACATTCAGTCAGGGAAACATGTCAGACTTCTACTCTAAAAACATTCATCAGAGGATACACCAAATGGCCGGAAAGCCGAATGCTTCAGGTTTTTCTAATGGTAACAAAAAGTCAGGTATCATTACAGTAGACACAGAATAGTTATAAACACTGGTACAAACAAGGATTAGTTTCTCACCTTTACTATTTTGTATTGCTACCACCTTCATTCTAAGAACAGCAGTTAAATATAAGTGCTGCATGACAACTGCAGCACCACATACTACCATGTTTTTGCTGTGACAGTTTTTTAGGCTTCAGCTGAACCAACATGCAGGCAGAATCTGAAGCTAACACTTTAAAAGTTGCTATTATGGAAAGAAGAATCAAAAGAAAAAGCTCCTTAATTCCCAATTCATGCATTACATGCCTTACATGCATGAAGGCATTCATGCGCTACATTACAAGGGAGATTTGTTTGCACACCCATGTTAACATAAGCGCCAAAGAAAACATCTAGAAGGAAATAATTAAGTGTTGACATGGCAGCACCTGTGTTTGCCAACCTAAATATGATTCAGCCATCAAAACCCTACAACTTAAAGACCAAAGAAGGAATCTTCAGTTCAAGTACTTGTAATTTAACAACTGCACTTGAAAGTAAGAAATCTAGAAACACAGATATATACACACCTCTGGGTCAGACAAGGAATGCAGTGGTTGGCTAATATGCTATTCAATGACTTCAAAGGAAGGATTTTTCAAATTCAGTCTGAACTGTTACAAAATTGAAAAGCAACGCACAGAGGCACATAAAGAGTCATATCTGAAGCCTTCCTTCTGTGACTTACCAGATGCTATAGGCAGCCACAATCTTTACATCAGGCTGTCTTAAAACCAGATATATAATTAGTAGTTTGGAGATCTCTCTAAGAGCTAGAAACTCATAGCAATTCTCAATGCACTACTTCAGCTTAGGGCTTAGAGGTCAGTGAAAGTTCTCACTCTTATTCTTCCCTCCTGTTGCACATAACAGGGATTGCTGTCAAGTCGTGCTTATCAGTACTTATTTTCCACAGAAAAAGATTCAAGAGCCATGTCTAGAACAGCCTTCATCCAAAGACTGTGAATCATTAGCAAATAGGCATTGCAAAAATTGCTTAGCACCTTCCACATCAAAAGCAGCTCGACTCTATTTCTTTACATTTGTGGTTAGCATCATGGAGCACCCAGACACTGAAATAGGATTAAGCGCTGCCGTGCTTAGTGCTACACACTAACACGTGACTTCTACCCTAAGGAGCTTGCACTGAGTCAGTGCTGTTCTGGCACACCAAACAGGCAGGACAGTAGAGGCTGAGCTGACCGAACACATTTCTCAGTCTCAGCTAGCACTTCTTAGAGTCCTCGCTGCTTTTACTAACAAGGCAGGTACCAGAATTGTCATTGGATTCATATTAAAAAAAAATAACTCTGATCATTTAACAATTATTTCAGTTGGGGCACCCGGATACAGAAAAATCAGAAATAATTTGCCCAAGTTTTCTGTTTTCTTACTCTGCTGAGGCTGTCCTCAAATTTTTTTTTTAATGTTTCAAGCAACTTGCAACAATGTGCCATGAGTTTCATACTGACAGAGCTCCAAAACCACTATTCAAACACTGTGTTAACTCATGTCATAGCTTCATGTATAATAGAATCTGCTATTTCTGAACATATGCATTACGTTAAAGTCACAAGCAGCTTCAAGCACTTTGCATGGGCAACAAGCTAAAACAGATTGAAAGGAGGAGTTAGGGATATCCTGCCTCCCAGGATCAGACCCTCAGCTGTGCTTTTCTTAGCTATTATGTTTCCAACTTTACCTAGATTGTCATATTCATTACCATCAACACCCACATCACTGAACCTTGAAGGCAGACAGCAAACTTCACTCAAAGGTAATTAGAAATTAACATCGAGGAGATGTATTTTATGTTAGCAGAATAAGGACAAGTACCCACAACAGGACAGAACGTTACATAGACAAAACCTCCTTATCCTTCAGATAAACGAAAAACTAAAGCAATGAAACATGTATTTCCAGGCACAATATTCAAGGGTTTATGTACTTGTACCACAAGCGACAGCTGCAGGAGACTAAAAACAACGTCTGTCGCCCAAAGAATACTGCTTGAACACAACCACAAATGCAGAAGACACACATGGACATCCAGCATCTCAAAGAGCAGAGCTGGGTAAATTTGGTAAGAGAAACACATTAGTCCCAGTCTGGAGAGCTGTTTGTCAGATCTCACAATATCTGCATCCTATTATCTGAAACTTGACACAGGAAGAAGCAATTAGATTCTCCTAGAAGTTTCTTTGGCTACCTTAGTAGTGGTGTATCACAGTATCTATTTCTCAGTCTCTTAACAGCAAAACTTTGCTCCTTTGGCGAGTCAAATCTTAACATAACTGAAATCAGTTGAGAAGTTTCTATTGACTTTAATAAGATCAAAATATGTTGATTTAGATACTGTGCTTCTTCTGACATACAGAAGTACCCCATGACTGTACAGTCACATACTTATTCTGCTGCCTCATTCATCGCTGCATTTTTTTTGAAATGCACATTACAGCAAATCAATTTAAGCCTAAAATATATTAGCAATTTGTATATGAATTACCTTTTCAGTAGGAAGGCTTTTCTCATTTTGTACCCAAGAGCACTGTTTGTAGCAACTGAAAACTCAGTTTTACAATTAGAAACCATAAGATCTGAGACTGCCAGAATAATGCCCTATTTCAGGCTACTTTCTCCACAGCATGTAACAAGACCTACAGAATTCAACAAACGAAGGAAAGGCTGTTAGGCCAACATGCATCTGTTTATAACAGATGCGGTTTGAACTAGACCCAATTCTTTACGATGACATACACGCAGCTACTAAAAAAACCAAATAAGGTTTTGTATAAAATACAGCATACTTACATTTGCAAAAGTGAATAAGCTAGCCACACATGCAGTGTTGCAATAAGCAAACTCCAGCTGAGTCTCACCATCATTTCCTGTCCTTGGTGAACATGCTCGTAATTTCAGCCCAGCCACAACTGTTCAGCGCACACCCATGCACACTCTGTGTATACAGAGAGCATCTCCAATCCCTAAAACTCCCCTCCCACCTTGCCTGTGTGCAAACCCAGATATTATACAAAATTATAAGAGAGGACATAAATGGGCCTAACACAGTGTGTGGGGAGGGGAATATCAGAGTAAAGAAAAAGAGAATAAAGAATTGTGAATGCTATTGCTTTGTAAATGGACTAGGAGCCACAGGGGAAAATATTTAGCTTAATCTATTGGGAGTACCGACTAGGGAGTATTAGTTAAGATTTTTTTTAAAACATTTTAAATAATAAAAACCAAAGCTCATGGAAATTACAACTGTTGTTACCCATGGCTTTACAGAAAATGTCCATGAAAACACTTGCTTTAAATACCCAAACCAGATTTACAAGCTCTGTTGAAATTAAGTAGAGTGAAACATTCTGAACTCTATGATTAATCGATGAAAGTCAAGGAATGAAGCAACAACCAACTGTTCCCTGTATCCCTTCTTGAGAAAGCAGAGAACACTGTTACCATCATTAGAGGCCTAGGACAAAAGCGTAAGGCAGACAAATTACCTTACAAGGAAGAAGTAAACTTATTAAACGCCCTTTTCTCTAGCCATTCCAGATATCCTCCTAGTAAAAATAAATCAGCACGTGTCAGTAAAGAGTACTTCACTGTCAGTAAATGATACCAAACAGTTTTCAAGTAATGGAATATTTAAATGCTCATATTACCTCATTTGTCCTCAAATGGAAATTAAATCACCTGGAACTGGAATTAAATCAAAACCTGGAAACTGAAGTGGCTGGATTTAATTAACCTATTTTCTTGAAGATGTGGGCAAGAAGAAACAAAACATAATAACGGTGGCATTTTTTATTTTACACGAGCACAGAGAACCACAGCTTTAGACAAGAGCGACGGCTTTGCAAACATGCCCAAGATTTCTGAAGTTACATTTAACAGCCAGCCGGCTGCCAGCTCGATTCTCCAGAGCACGCAGCAAGCGGGGAGACCTGTCCCTGCCCGCTCCCTCCCGGGAAAGCCACCTCTCCGCCCGGGAAGTCACATTTGGGAAGCAGCTGCCAGGTGTATCAGAGGTACTCTGCAATTCGCTCCGTCTCGGTGCCACAGGGAGCAGACCAGGAGTTAAATCAATGACAAGCGGCCCCTCAACAGCACTCTCCAGTGTTAAAGTCGGCTGCTGCTCCGGAACAGCCGCGCGGGACTGAAACAGCGCGGCCGGAGACACCGAGGGCCGCAGGAGGTGACCGGTGAGGGGCTCGGCGGGGCAGGCGGGAGGCGTGGGGGCTAAGGCGTTCGCCCGTCCGCGCCCCGCCAGGCAGCCCTCGAGCCTCTCGCCGTAAGCCGGGCGACAAAGGTGCTTTTTGTGTGGTAAAAAGCCACTTTTCTCGCGTGCTGAGTTCTCCGCCGCCCCCCCCAGCCCGCCCCGCGGACTACCGGCACGCCGCGGCGCTTCAGCGAGGGGGGCCGCAATCGCCGCCCGCCCACCCGGGGGCTACGCCCCGCCACACCGCCCCCCCCGCTGCCCCATCCCT